>PVJC01001159.1:0-27146 GCA_004026665.1 Murina feae | reverse complement strand
TTTGCATACAGCTGCTCTGATTGGCTCGGAGGCATGGCTTGGCTGATGGCGTGGTCGTGAGCAGAGGCTCAGCCAGCCTAGGCAGGCAGTTGCAACAGAAGCCTCTGGTTTGCTCTAGCTCCATGGCTGATGGCCTCCATCTTGGCTGGGTTAATTTGCATACGGCTGCTCTGGTTGGCTGGGAGGAGTGGCTTGGCTGGTAGGCGTGGCTTAGGTGTCTCAGGTAATGGCCAATTTGCATATTACTCTTTTATTATATTAGATGATGTAAGTTGGTCATCTTGTTTCTTTTCTCTTTCCCTTTTTTTTTTTTAATGTATCTGTCCAATTTTCCCAGCACTATTTATTGAGGAGACTGAGTTGTGTGTGTGTGTATTTTTTTAAACTCTAGTTGATTTCTAGTTTCATGCCATTGTGATTGAGAATATACACTTAATAAAGTTTCAATTTTGAATTTAAGATTATCTTGTGTACTGACTTGTGGTGTTTTTTGGGGAATGATCCAATGGTTCTTGATAAGAATGTATATACTGCCCTTTTTGGATCAAATGTTTTGTAAATATCAAACCTATGTGATCAAGTATGTCATTTAAGGTCGCTGTTTCTTTTCTTTCTTTTTTTTTTTTCTGGAAGATCTATCCAGTGAAATCAGTGGGGTGTTAAAGTTGCCTACTATGACTGTATTGGTATTGATAATCTCCTTTAAAGTTCTCCAAAAGTCTTATTTTAAATATTTAGATGTTCCTATTTTGGTTGCATGTATATTTTCCCAGGTTATACCCCTTTGTTGGATCAATCTCTTTAGTGTAATGTAGTGACTGACTGTCTTTGTCACTTGCTATGTATGGCCTTTGCTTTGAAGTCTATTTGTCAGCTATAAGTATTGCTTACCTCTTCTTTTAAAAATATATATATTTCCATTGCGAGGAAGGGAGAAGGAAAGAGAGATAGAAACACCAGTAATGACAGAGAATAATTGATTGGCTGCCTCTAGCATGCCCCACATTGGGGATCAAGCCCAAAACCAACTATTGAATGGTAAGTTCCTGGTTCATAGGTTGATGCTCAATGACTGAGCCATCCGTAATGGGTGACCCCCTGACTTATTTACGTTTCTATTTTCATGATCAATTTTTTCTATCCCTTCACTTTCTCTGTGTATTCTTTGTTCTGAGATGGTCTCTTGTAAACAGCATATATATGGTTTATGTTTTTTTATTCATTTAGCTACACTGTGTGTTTAGATTGGAGCATTTAATCCATTTACATTTGAGGTTATAATTTACTAGAGGCCTGGTCCATGAAATTCTTCTACTGAGGTAGGGGGAGTTTTTCAGCCCAGCCTGCGCCCTCTCGAAGGCCCGGAGCCCTCACTCCTTACAGCCCACCTGCTGGCTGCTCCTTACTGCTCAGCTCACTGCTCCTTAGTGCTGGTGCCGAGGCGGGAGAGGCTTCAGCCACCAATGCTGCGCTCACCAGCCGTGACTCTGGCTTCTGGCTGAGCAGCGCTCCCCCTGTGGGAGTGCACTTTCCACCAGGGGACAGCTCCTGCTTTGAGCATCTACCCCCTGGTGGTCAGTGTGTATGTATCACAGTGAATGGTCATTCTTATCATTCTGCCGTAATGGTTGCTTAAGCCTTTATTATTTATATAGAGTGTCATTTGTATTATTTTTATTTGTTTCTCTCTCACTCTTTTTCTTATAACAGTCCCTTTAATATTTCTTGTAATGCTGGATTGGTGTGAACAAACTCCTTTAGCCAATTTTATTATCTTGGAAGCTCTTTATTTCATCTCCTGTTTTGAATGATTGTATTTCTGGATAGAACCATCTTGGATTTAGATTCTTGCTTTTCATTTCCTTGAATACTTCTTGCTACTCCCTTCTGATATGCAGTGTTTTGTTGAGAAAGCAGCTGAAAGTCTATGGAAGCTTCTTTGCGGTTAACAAATTGCTTTTCTCTTTCTCGGTTTAATAGTCTCTCTTTTACTTTAATTTTTGGCATTTTCATTATGATGCGTCTGCTCATGGTCCTCTTTGGGTTCTTTTTGCTTGGGACTTTGTGTGCTTCCTGGGCTTGTGTGACTTTTTCTTCACTAGGTCAGTTTTATAACATTTCTTCAGAAAAGTTCTGTATTACTTGCTCATTTTCTTCATCTTCTGGTACTCCTATGATGCTGATATTGTTGAATTTCAGATTGTCCCATAGCTCCTTTAAGCAGTATTCCTGTTTTATAATTGCTTTTTCTTTTTGGTTCTCTGACTGAATGCTTTTTCTACACTGTCTTTCAATTCACTGATTCCATCTTCAGCTTCCTTTAATCTGCTATTTATTCCTTCCTGTGTATTCTTTATTTCTGCTCTGTCATTCTTCATTTTACAAAGTTGTTTTTCATAGTTTCTGTTTCTTTTTTTTTCTTCATGCAATTGAGCATCCTTATAATCTCTATTCTGAACTCTATATTTGATAAATTGCTTATCTCCATTTAATTTAGCTCTTCTTTTGGAGAATTCTCTTTTGGTGCTTGCTTCTTTGTCTCTCCATTTTAATTGCCTGTTTGCATTTGTTTCTATGTATTATATACAATTTCCAGTCTTGGTAGGTTGGCATTATGTGATAGGTAACCTGTGGGACCCAGTGGCATAGTCTCCATGACCACCAGACCTGCTGTAATAATTTCTCTGCGTTCTTTGTGTGTGACCTCTTGTTGTACTTGAGTCTTTTTTAAAATTTTGTTTTATTGCCTAAAGTATTACAAAGAGTGTTAAACAAGTCTCCATTTTTTTCCACTTGACCTTCCCCCCTCCTCCCCTACCCCCCAGTGTCTTGTGTCCATTGCTTATGCTTATATACATGCATACAAGTTCTTCAGTTAATCTTTTAACTCCTTCCCAGCCCTCCCGAGCCTTCCAGCTGTAGTTTGACAGCCTGTTTAATGCTGTTCTGCCTCTGTATCTGTTTATGTTCATCAATTTATAATGGTCTTTGTTATTCATAAATAAGTGAGATCATGTGGTATTTTTCTTTCATTGGCTGGCTTATTTCACTTAGCGTAGTACTCTCCAGTTCTATCAATGCTGCTGCAAATGGTAAGAATTCCTTCTTTTTTACAGAAGCATAGTATTCCATTGTGTACATGTACCACAGTTTTCTGATCCATTCATCTGCTGATGGGTACTTAGGCTGTTTCCAGATCTTAGCTATAGTAAATTGTGCTGCTATGAACATAGAGATGCATATATAGTTTCTGATTGGTGTTTCTGGTTTCTTGGGATATATTCCCAGAAGTGGGATCACAGGGTCAAATGGGAGTGCCATTTTCTTATTTGCTATTGGCCCATTTATGTATGAGCTTTCTCTTCAGGCTGGCTGAATGTGAGGCTCAGCCCCAACACAGCATGCAGTCTGTAGCCGATGCTTATTGCATGAAGCTGAATTCACCTTAGTAGGATTTGAATCCTGCCAATATTTCCCTGTGGATATACTGCTTGTGAGCTTATTGGATCCTTCTCCATTGTTGTTTGAAGCAGGGCACTGGGTATATTGGTTTTGGGTTCATTTGGAGGATCTATTGTACAAACCAATGTCACATGCTGTTTCTGATGGGCTCTGAGTACCCTGTTTTGAGCTATCAAAGAGCCATAGTTTATGGCTTCCTCAGCTGTGTTCGAGTGAATGTGGAAAGGACCAAGCTGTGCACCAAGATGTAGTTTTTCTAGCGTAAGGCCCAGAAGCATGTTAGCACAGTGGATATAAACTCTCCCGGGTGGGACAAGAGGGTTTTCTATTGGTGGGGTAGTTGCTTTCCCCAATACTGAAGTTATGTTGTTGGGAAAGCTTTGCCCGAGAAAGAACGCTTCTGCATAAGTTGGGAATGCTTCTTTAGCATAGGGATCCTGGTGACTCTCTCCACAGAGCTATACACCCCACACTCCCCTCATGCAGCTCTAGTCCACCCTGCCCTCTCTTTGCTGGAGTCCAATATGAGTGGCTGCAAATGAAATTTGGAATGTTGGCCCATTAAGGGGGTTCCTATGTATCTAGCCATCTCCTCATGCTGGACAATACCCTTTGTGTTTTTCATAGCCAGGTGTTAAGTAGGCACCTTTCCCAGTTTTGTTACTCTGGGCTGGGGAGTCCAGCTTGGGTTTATACCCCAGACTTCTCAGAAGTAACCCCCTACAACTGAGATACTTCTCCAGAATTTCAGCTGCTGACTGTGGGAGCCTAGCCAGCCTTCTTGAACCACCACACTTTGTACCAATCTTGATGTGGCCTTCTCTTTACATCCTTGTTTATAAGGGTTCTTTCCACATAGTCTTCTGTAGGTTATTCAGAACGATATCATCTCTATATTTTAGTGAAATTTTGATTTGGTACTGGGAGATTGTTGGTGTAGCATCTACTTATTCTGCCACTATCTTGGAATCTCTCTGTTGTACAGCTTTTAGTGATTGTCTTTAAAATATCTTATAGCAGCAGAAAATTTTTATATTTCTAAAAATGTCTTCTATTTAGATATTTTAATTTCTCAAAGTTTTATTAAAAATGTACATATTGTGTCTAGATTGCATTGAGGTTGAAAATTTTCAAACTCAATGATTACTTAGAAAATGTTTAAAAAATATATATCTAATCTAATAAAAGAGTAATATGCAAATTAACCCTCACTTCGTTATAACTAAGCCACGCCCACCAGCCAAGCCACACCCACCAGCCAGTCAGAGCGACGATATGCAAATTGACCCAGCGAAGATGGCGGACTGCAGCCATGGAGCTAGAGCAAACAGGAGGCCAGCGATGGAGGAAATTGCCTGCCTAGGCCGGCTGTGGCCTCCACTCAAGGCAACAAAGTTTCAATTATAGAAGCCATGGAGCTGAAGCAAACAGGAGGCTTCCTTGCCTGCCTAGGCAGGCTGTGGTCTCTGCTCAAAGCAACAGTTCAATTATAGAAGATAAATAACCCCCAGAAAACTGCTTCCAGCCAGCCTTGCTGGGACCTTGGATCAATGGGAACTGTGGCCAGCCTACAAACATCCATCAGCCCCTCACCCAGGCTGACCAGGCACACCAGCAGGTAGACATCCCCAGAGGGGTCCCAGACTGCGAGAGGATACAGGTTGGGCTGATGGACCTCCCGAGTGCACAAATTTTTGTGCACCGGGCCCCTAGTATATTAAATAATTGACTAGTGCTTTTAAGTAATCTGGAGAATAAGAGCTGTAGTCTGTATTTTTATGTGTTTTTTTTTTTGTATGAAACCTTGTCTAATTATCCCATCTCCTTATCCACTGAAGGTATACTTGCTCAAATATCTAGGAATCATTTGTGTTTTTCTACATTTTAGAAAACTATATTCTCTGCTTTAAGAGATATGTGTGTGTGTCGTATACATATATATATAGGCATGCACACACACATACACTAGGGGCCTGGTACACAAAAATTTGTGCACTTGGGAGGTCCCCTCAGCCTGATCTGTGACCTCTTGCAGTCTGGGACCCCTTTGGGGATGTCCATCTGCTGGCATGACTGGCCAGCCTCGGTGAGGGGCTGATGGCTGTTTGCAAGCTGGCCAAGCCCCCCAGTGTGGACCCTAACCCTATTGGGGTGTGTGGCAAGCCTGAGTGAGGGGTTGAGGACCATTTTCAGGCTGCCCACGGCCCCTTCAGGTTTTGGATCCCTACTGGGGTGCCTGGGAAGCTTGGGTGAGGACCTGAGGGGCATTTTCAGGCTGCTCACAGTCCCTTCAGGGTTCGAGTCCCTACTGGGATACCTGGGCAGCCTGGATGCTGGGCTGAGGACTGTTCTCAGGATTTCAGGCTGCCCACAGCTCTCATTGATCCAACGTCCCAGGAAGGGTGGCTGGAAGCAGGTTTCTGGAATTTATTTATCTTCTATAATTGATACACTGTTCTTTTAAGCCGAGGCCTAGGCAGGGATGAAGCCTCCTGTCTGCTTCAGCTTCGTGGCTTCTATAACTGAAAGAATGTTACCTTAGTAGAGTGTGCCCAGCCGGCCTAAGCAGACAGTTTCCTCCATCACTGATGCAACGGAAGCCTGCTGTTTGCTTCCGCTCTGTGACTGCTGGCTTCCATCTTGGCTGGGTTAATTTGCATACAGCTGCTATGATTGGCTGGTGGGCGTGACTTAGGCGTTCCGTAGAAAACATTAATTTCAATATAACCCTTTTATTAGATTATACACACACACACACGCACACACACACACACACACATATACACTCTAGGGTCCTGGTGCACGAAATTCCTCAGCCCAGCCTTCCCCCTCTCACATATTGGGAGCCCTCAGGGGTTGTCCTACTGACAGCTTAGGCCCGCCCCTTGCTCCCCTTGGGGAACGAGCCTAAACTGCAGTCTATCCTTCCTTTGTAGGAGGCGACCAGGCTAATCGGAGGAGGCTACCAGCCTCATCATCCCACTGCTGCTGCAGCCACTGCCAGTCACTGCAGCCTCCAAGGTGTTTTCATCAACATGGACTCCAGTACTTTCACCATGAAAAAATGACAACTTTCTTTAGGCATTTTCCATATGTGTCTTTCATAGGATATGACATTTTTTCCTTTCTTTTTTTTTTATCCTCACCTGAGGATATGTTTCCATTGATTTTTAGGGAATATGAAAGAGAAGGGAAAAACAGAGAGAAACATCAAAGTGAGAGGAACACTTTGGTTGCCTCCTGCATGAGCCTTGACCTAGGCCCCAGCCAGGGAGGAGTCTGCAACCTAGGTACATGCCTTTCTTGGTCAGAATTGAACCAAGACTCTGCAGTTGGCAGGCCGAGGCATTTTGCACTGAGCCAAACTGGCTGGACAGGATATGACATTTCTTAGCTCTCCAGCACTAGACCTTCATATTTTTTCTCCAGGAGTGTGGTGGAAAAACCCTAGATCGCCTTTTTGGATTCTTCTTACCCAAGTTACTAAGAATATTACTAGTGGCATACAGGGAGCTTAGCCAATGAATGGTAAGAAAAGGTGTTTCCTCTGTAGTTCACACCGGCTCCACCCCTGCCTCTCCAATCCCAATTGCACCCCTGTCCAGGCCTGTGACCTCTGCCTGAGGCTGCAGGCCTGGGCAGGGGACCCACAGGCCCCTCTGCTCTTGGGCTCCGCCCTTGCCCCATTATAGCCTCTGGCCAAGGCTGCAGGCCTGGACAGCAGACCCCCAGATCCCTGCATTGCCGGCTCCACCCGTGCTCAGAACCTTGTGATCGTAGGCTCCGCTCCTGCTCCTCCAATCGCTGGCTCTGCGGATCCCAGGTCCCTGCGATCTCTGGCCTTGCCCCTGCCCAGGCCTGAGGCCTCTGGCCCAGGCCTTATGCCTTGGTAGGGTACCCTCATACCTCTCTGATTACTGGCTCGACCGCTGCCCCTCCTATCAACAGCCTACGAACAACAGTGAAGGCCTCTGGCCTGGGCAGGGGACCCCCAGCTCCCTCTGACACCCTGTTCCTCCCCTTGGGCCCCCTGCCACCTGCCTGGCTAACAAGCCTGACCACTTCAGTGGTAGGGCTGAGCCTGCCTGAGCGCCGCCATCGTGTGGCTATGGGGAAAGGCCATCTGTGTGACAGAGTGAGCCTAATTTGCATATTACCCTTTTATTAGATAGGATAGATATATATTAGATATATGCTATATTAGATAGATATATATCAGATAGGATAGATATATATTAGATATATGCTATATTAGATAGATATATATTAGATAGATATATGCTATCTAATAAAAGGGTAATATGCAAATTAGGCCTCACTCTGTCACAGATGGCCTTTCCCCATAGCCACACGATGGCGGCGCTCAGGCAGGCTCAGCCCTACCACTGTAGTGGTCAGGCTGCATAATGCCTCGGCCTGCTGACTGCAGGCTCTGGGTTCAATTCTAACCAAGGGCATGTACCTAGGTTGCAGTCTCTTCCCTGGCCGGGGCCCAGGTCAGATCATATGCAGGAGGCAACCAATCAAAGTGTTCCTCTCACTTTGATGTTTCTCTCTGTTTTTCCCTTCTCTTCCCCATTGTCTAAAAATTAATGGAAACATGTCTTCAGGTGAGGAGAAAAGAAAAAAGAAATGTCATATCTCGTGAAAGACACATCTTGAAAATGCCTAAAGAAAGTTGTCATTTCTTCATGGTGAAAGGACTTGAGTCAGTGTTGATGAAAACACCTTGGTGGCTATGGTGACTGGCAGTGGCTGCAGCAGCAGGGTAATGGGGCTTGTGGCTTCTCCTGATTAGCCTGATCGCCTCCCACAAAGGGACGCCAGACTGTGGCTTAGGCCCACTCCCTAAGAGGAGCAGGGAGCGGGCCTAAGCCATCAGTAGGACACTTCTGCGGGTTCCCAATATGTGAGAGATGGCAGTCCGGGCTGTGGAACCCTCCAACCCCTAGTTCACTAATTTTGTGCACTGGGCCACTAATCTATATTTAAAAAAAACACTCTAAAAATGCTTTTTGTTGGTCCTAGTAAATATAAAATGAGAATTGAATTGAATTTATTTACTTTTAATGAATATTCATGTTAAGTTTAGAATATAAAATTATCCCTTAATTAATAAATCTAAATGGTGTGTTTCAGTTGAATCTAAATTGTGCTATTAATGTTAAAAAGTTTTTCATTTGTCACTTCTTTCTTGACCATGTAACCCAAAGTAGAATCTAGGTTATTCTCTCTCATTTTACACCATTCTCTCTTCTTCACAAAATCATTATGATTTGCGATCCTATATTGTTTTACTTGTTTAATGTAAGTCTGTTTCATTATACCATAAATTTCAGGAAAGTGGGAACTGTGTTTAGTTTTGTCAAATCTGTGTGTTTGTAGTACCTGGCACAATGTAAATGTTGTTTAATGAACATAAATATAATCACAATTTCATAGTTTTTGGGTCTTGGTTAATTGGAAGGTTTAGCAAGATTCAAGGCTTTCTAGCTCTATCCAAATCACAAGTTTATTCTTTATGAATTACTTCTTTCATCTGATAAATGAGAAATTGGATGAAGAATTAAAATGGTAGAAAGCAACTGTTACTTTCTGGAAGCATTTTTTGTAGGTATGTTATGAATGTTACAATTGCTTTTTATGCAATAAAAATTGAACATTACTTATTGATATCTTTAATTTTTTTTTCATTTAAGTGGTACATGATCAGCATTGTCCACATATATAATCGCTGGAGAAACAGTGAAATTCGATGCTATGTGAATGGACAGCTAGTATCCTATGGTGATATGGCTTGGCATGTTAACACAAATGATGTAAGTTTTATTTTAACTTGTGTTTTAATGTATTTGAGCATATGATATGTAATTGTTTATAATTGAATAATAAAATAGTTCGTTAGAAACTTAATAGTTTTACTTTGAATTTTTTTCCATTAAGTGAATTTTTAAGTCTTAAATTTAATATTATTGCTACAAGATATGATTAGTGATACAAAAAAATACTTTGATAATTTATTAAGTATTAGGTCAAAAACATCTAGGCAGTATTCTAGTAATTCCATATTCTGAGGCATTAAAAATGTATCTTTCACCTTATTTGGATATGACACAAACACCTCATACAGATAAGTATAACATATAGTCACTACTATTTATTAGATAAATGATGATAAATTCTATGGACTAAGTTGAAGTGAGAACAGGTATAGAAAGTGTAGGTTTAGGGATGGGAGAAGCCAGATGATACAGAAATGATTTTATTAGCATTCAGGGAGCAAGCCATGTGGATATTTGGGGGGAACATTTCAATCATTGGATGTTCAACGTTTGAAGCCAAAATTGCAGTTTCTTAAACAACAAAGTAAACAGTTTGTTTGGGGCAGAGGGAAGAGAACAAATAAGAGATGAGGCAAAACAGACACTAGACAGTCAAATATGCAAAGCCTCATGTACCAACATAATGCTTGGGCTTTCCAGTCTTACCTAGTTTAAAAATCATTGTCATTATCTATAATAATAAAAGCATAATATGCTAATTAGACCGAAAGTCCTTCCTGACCACCTTGCAGAGGAAGCTGGGGCTGCAAGGGAAGCCTGAGTCCTGGGTGCCTGCCAGCGGACAAAGGGAAGCCTGGGTGCCAGAGGGAAGCTGGTGCCGGCAGCTGGGAGTAAGAAGGCCTACTCTTGTATAATTTTCGTGCATTGGGCCTCTAGTAAGATTATAAGCAGACTAGAGACATGATGATGATTGGTATTTTAGAAACATCAGTCAGGCTGCAGTATTGAGAATATTTTTAAGGAAAATAATTGGTAGAAGCAGGGGGATCTGTTAAATGATTTACTGCTATAATAAAGATAGTAATTTTGACTAGAATATTAGTAGTGGAGGAGATAACATAGTTGGATTCTTAATAGAGGATATATAGATTTAAAACCGTAAAAGTTTTTTTTTCTCTATTTTCGGCCTTCTCTTATCTTCGTCCAAGCCTGTTAGAGCAAAAATAAGAGATGTGTTCTAATGCCCAAAGAATAATTCCAGCAAGCCTCTTTTTAATAAAATTCATATCTCAATATTATCTGCATCTCAGTAGACTTTAGTCTACTCAGTGCAGGGATTGGCTCTTGTTCTCCTAGTAGCACTGTATGCATAGTCTAGTTTGTTCTCTAGGTCAGGGCCCTTTACCTCTTTTTGTTTGGCCTAGAAACTAAGAATCTGTTTTCCATAATATATTTCCTACATGTTCCTTTATAGGAAAAGTGTGTGTGTGTGTGTGTGTGTGTGTGTGTGTGTGTTGTCCTAGAAACTTGAAGTCAGGACATAGTAAATATTTATGAGGATAATTTTGTCAAAATTAGAATATACAGATGAAATGCTTAAGTTTTGCTCTCCAAAGGAAAAAGTCTGTTTATTAGAGTGGAAAAAAATCCTCAGTGATCGTGTTGACTGTCATTATCTCTATGGTTATATATACTTTTAATACAAGGAAGAAAATACTTAGATTTGTGAATTATTTGAAGTAGTGCTCCACTAAATGGAGAGGCCTGGGCAGTAATGCATATGCACATATGCATTATGAAGTCAGTTCTTATTAAGGATTGGATAGTTAATGACTAGTTTCTATTTTTGTATCTCATTCACATGAGTGTGGTAATGTGTGAGTATGTGAGAGAGAAACAGCAGTGACTGCTTTCACTGGTCTAGATTGGTGGGACCAAGTAATAGGAGAGGTTTAAAACATCCTAGTGGGAAAGGTCTTGTTAAGAATGGCTTCTTAGGTGCTCAACTCTCCAGATGGAGAGCACTGTACCATCTGCTTTAGGGATCAGACTTTTGTGATCTTTTCTGGTTCTGAGTAATGCTTACTTATGTGAGAGAGGGAAGTGATTTCCTCTGTCTGGAGAAATAGAGGAATTATCAATAATGGAGAAATTAGGTTGAGTTTTAAAAATTAGGCCCTATGTATTTATGGTTAAAGTTGGACCAGTTATTCTTTGTTCAGATGAGTCTCTGTCTGAATATGGATAATAATAAATCATTTCAGTTTAAAAATAATTTTTACTGGTATAAATAAATATTTATAAGCCCTTTTACCTTTAAATATAAAATTGGAGAAGTGGTCAAGTGATTATTGAGTAAGTGGTTATTGTTTGTTTAACTTACCCATCAATATAAAACATTTAACTGATTGATCTTTCCTAAAAATCTTTAGTTGGCTTTTATTACTTAAATACTCTGTAAGAATTAATTCATGCTTTCTTCTTTTATTGTTATGACAGTGAAAGAAGGTATCCTTAAATATTTTGTCATTAGAAAATAATACATTTGCTTTTTATGACTTTTTAAAAATAGAGCTATGACAAGTGCTTTCTGGGATCCTCCGAAACTGCTGATGCAAATAGAGTATTCTGTGGTCAACTTGGTGCTGTGTATGTATTCAGTGAAGCACTCAACCCCGCACAGATATTTGCAGTTCATCAGTTAGGACCTGGATATAAGGTAGTAAGAACTCTCTTATAAATTCTGTGGAAAGTTTTATGTAAATTCTATGTGAAATGTGATATAATATATAGTGATAGTCTTCAATGTGGTTTAAAAGTCATCTCTAATTTTTGGAACTCAGCTTTTATGTTTATTTGCTTTCAAAGGTGCTTTTCTTTTTTTAACATTTACCTTTCATGAACTATTTTTATTCTTTAGTCTGTTTTCTAACATTGAAGTCATGGCTTTTCCTATATAATTTTGATATATGAAATTTATAAAAATGTATTGCTTAATGTTCTATTTGAAATATCAAATCTTGAAAGATATATAATAAAGGAAATGACTACTATTTTTAAAATTAGAGGTAACCTAGAAAGAATAAGATTTAGAAGTAATATGGTATAAAATATTACATATGGCTGAAATTATTTGGTTCTAGGGTAGGCAATGATTACAGAGTTATAATCCTAATTTTGCAAAGCTAATTATTTAATATGATTTATTATATTCTTCCTGCTTTGTAATGTTTAAAATTAAGGTTTATTTAGGTAAGATAATTGTGCTCATATATATGAACTAGAGGCCTAATGCACGAAATTTGTGCATAGGTAGGGTCCCTAGGCCTGGCTGGTGATCAGGGTGATCTGTGGGGTGACTGGAGGGGTGATCGGGGGGCCCCTGTTGACACCCACCTTGGCTAGCCTGGTGCTGCCCACTCACCGGCCCTGCCCCCTGGCACTGCCGCAGGTTGCCTCCCTCTGCGGGGCAATCAGCAGGGCAGTGAGGGGGGGCCCGATGGCACCTGCCTTGTCTGTCCTGGGGTCTGTGGGTTGGGGGAAGCTCCTGTTTTGAGAATTTTCCCCCTAGTGGTCAGTTCACATCATAACAACTGGTTGTTTCACCGGTCGTTCTGCCATTTGGTCAATTAGCATATTAGGCTTTTATTTTATAGGATATGATTAGCTTTTTAATTAATTTTGTGTACTTTATCTTATTATTGACAGTATTGCAAATGTTCCCCAATTTCCCTCTCCTGTATCCCCCAACTCCCAACCCCTGCAGCATACCTGGTTAGGAAAATATACTAGTGTAAGAGTTTTATTAAAATAACATTGGAAATAGTGACATCCCTAAATGTTTGGAGCTGAAAAAGAATTATACAGTGTATGTGAAAGTGTTTATGGTGCTGAAAAAGTCCATGTTTTGAATGGAAGAGCTGGTGATTTATTTCAAACCTTATGTCTAAATAATCAGTATAAAGACTGTGTATGATAAAGGACTACAGACATTAAAAATATTTCTTTTGTATTTTTATTTTTGCATTAGTATTTGTTTTCAATTTTATGTTCAGTGTTGACAAATAAGTGATAGTTTGAGCTTACTATTATGAAAATATATTGCTGTTTTCAGTGATTTTAGTAATCATAAATTGCATTAGGATAGTGCTGTCATTTTTATGTCAAGGTGGCAATACTTGCTATAATTCCTTTTTCCATATCATTTTACTTATTTAACTATTTGTAAAAGTGAATTTGTGATTATACAGTTAGTTATTTTTTCTTTCATGGGTCCTTTTATTGGGTTTGAGACATAGCTGTGCCAAGTGTTGGCTTTGCATTGGAATCTGTACTAATAAAAGGGTAATATGCTAATTAGATCAGATGTCTTCCGAATGTCCTTCTGGACAAAGCCACAGTGGTGTTTTCTCCTTTCTAAATGAAGGGGGCCGAGGCAGAGTTGGTTAAGGCTGATCAGGCTGCCAGAGGAGAGCGGTTAGGGGCATCAGGCAGGCATGCAGAGTGGTTAGGGGCAATCAGGCAGGCAGGCAGAGGGGTTAGGGATGATCAAGCAGGCATGCAGAGTGGTTAGGGGTGATCAAGCAGGCATGCAGAGTGGTTAGGGGCGATCAGGCAGGCAGGAAGGTGAGTGGTTAGGAGTCAGGGGTCCCAGATTGGAGAGGGTGCAGGCCAGTCTGAGGGACCCCCAATCCCCTGTGCACGAATTTTGTACACTGAGCCTCTAGTGTTTTATAACTGCAGGCTGCCTTCCTTGCCTACTGCTTTGCCTTGTTTCATAAAATGTTTGAAGTGGCTTTCTTTAAGCACTAACAGAATGATAAGTAAAGTGACCAATCAAACCAATGAAACATAAGTAAAGTTAGAAAATCAAGTAAATACAGATATGCGAACCATAAACCCAGTATGATTGCCATAGTGAAATTTCAAAATTGATGGGTGCTTTTAAGGTGCAAAAAGGAAAAGGGGGCTAAATATATAGTTATGTAATTTTTTCATTTAGAAAGGAGAAAACATTAACCTGAGCCACTTTGCAAATTTAGCAATTTGTCATATGGCTCTTTCTTAACCAGGTTCTTCCATACCAACGATGAAAATGAGTATTAACCCTGAGTCACTATGTTCTATGCACGAGCATTTATTTTTTCCTAGCATCCTAACATAAATACAGAGTACCTACATAAAATGAGAACTTATAAAAGAACATGCCTCTAAATTTGGGGCATTACATGAAAAAGTATTACATTTATAAGTTGCCAGCATTTCAAGGGCTCCTTGTTGTTAATTGAAGTTGACTTTAAATTTATGGGTGTTGTATGTATTTTTTTTCAATTTTTAAATACTAAAAGTATAATTAATATCAGGAAAGATAACTGCAAAAATTTTTGACATTAATATTTTTTTCAAGAAGTTTAGAGAATTAAAAAGGGAAGGAGGATTGAATACAGATGAAGATCAAATTGATTTTTGACTGGTAAAAAGGCTGAGATAGTTAACACATGGTAGTCTCAATTTCTTTGTGAAATACGAAGCAAAGTAACTTCCTATGAGTGAAGGGGGTAGAGGGCTGTTGTGGAATTTTTAGGGTGTGTGGGATATATTAATTAGTTGACAGTTGGTTTAAATCACAAATGAAGCTTAAATTATTCAACGTTGTGTAATAATAAATTTATTATTTGTTGCCTCAAGTTATATGGAGCTTTCTGTAATTGCAGTGGTCAGACAACATATGATTCTGAGCTATGTACATAGCATATCAACATTTGGCCTCTGAATTAAATAAAATAAATTAATTGTGGCCTTTCCCACGCCCACACCCTCCACCCCTATCCATAGTCTCAAGTGATTTTGGCCTGTCAGTAGAGGGCTACAAAATTTTCTTTCTGTGAAATGTCTGGTTTGAGCACTGAATATTTGTAGTGGATTGTTTTCAATTAACAGTATATGATGGAGGGTATCACTAATCAATTGAACAAATTGTTATGTTTGAAAGTAATTTTTAAAATCCAAATATTCTCACTATAACTTTGTGTAGTATAGTGAAATTTAGGATGAGTTACATTTATTTGATTGGTGCTATGGAATGTCTATAATATTATGGATTCTTATATATATGTTGGTCTTTTGAAAAAATGCAATGCAGATTTTAATAAAGTTTTGATAGTTTATAGTTGTTATTGGGAATTTTCTAATTGTCATATAACCTCATGTGGCAAGTAATTCGTCTCCATTGATAGATGCTTTAATTTTTAGCTTTCTGTTCTTCTCTTCATTTATGAAAATGATACCGTAATGATTTTTTATCAGTTTATTATTTATTATAAAATCCTGGCTGGTAAGAGAAAAAGGTATAAAACAATCTCCAAAAGCAAAAATTACTTTGGAGGATTTCCAGTACTCAGAGTCACATATATTTTCTTGAAATGTAAATATCTAGTACTTAATTTCCGTACAGCATATTCTGTAGACTTCTTTTTCAAATCACAGTGATCTTATAGTCAATATATACTCAGTACAAAAGAAAAATTAATTCAAGCTCATGGATACAGGATAAACTAAATATGAGTAAGAAGCATTCACTGACTCATCCATTCATTTTTTGTAAATATTTATTATTAAATGTTATTCTAGGTCTCCTAGGTCTTCTAGGTGCTAGGAATACAACATTGACCAAAATGACAAAAATCCCTGCCTTTATTGGAGGAAAGGAAGATGTATATTATCATGGGAGGAGACAAACAATCCTATATAATAAAAGCCTAATATGCAAATTGTCCCCTTGGGCTGTCATTTGATTGGAGTTTGACCAAGACACTGGGAGTTCGACTGCTCGCTATGGTGTGCACTGACCACCAGGGGGCAGCGTGAAACATGGTGAACATTGGCAACACGCTGTGACCTCTTGCCTGCTACCAGGGGGCAGGGTGATGGGGATGGAGGTGCGGTGAGAATGAGGGATGTCTACCGAGCTCGCTCTCACTCCCTCTGCTAACCTCCCCCAGGATACCAAGGCTGCCACTCTCAGGTGCTGGGCGCCCACAAGGAGCCCACCCCCACATGTGCGGCCTCTTTCGGGTGAGTCAGGCCACATTCGCCAGGACCGCAGGAGCCAGTCAGGTTCCCCATGGTTCTGCGCAAAACCATGGGGAACCCGACTAGCCGGGAGAGAGCACACTACCTGCTAGACCAGCCGGGAGAGAGCACACTACCTGCTCGGCTTCTGTGCAGTGCTGCTGGGAAGCCCAGAGATCCACCTGCACCCCATACTGTGGTGTCCAGCCATACTCATTGCATCTCCACATGGGGACTTGGGCACCATGACTCAGGTGGAGGGGGGCACACGGGGGCCTGGGGCCCAGTTGTTGCCCAGGGCCCAGAGCTGAGCTGGGACCTGCCCTTCCACACCAGATGCTTGCACTTCAGTTGCCGGCCAGGCCTAGGGACCTGCATTAATTTTATGCACCAGGCCTTTAGTCTATATATATAAAAGGCTAATATGCAAAATGTCCCCTGGGAGTTCAAATGGGATTTCAATTGCTTGCTATGACATGTGCTGACCACCAGGGGGCAACATGGAACGAAGGAAGGTCCCGACCAGCAGCCAGCAGCCAGGGACGGAAGCCCCTGGCCAACTGCTGGAAGGCCCTTATTGGCCCCGATCAATGGCCAGGCTTAGGGACCCTACCCATGTATGAATTTCGTGCACCAGACCTCTAGTAAAGTACAGTTCAAAAGAAAAATATATGGTGTGTGAGATGTTTTCATGTGCTATGGGTAAAACAAAGCAGGTAAAAAGAGAGGGGATGTGGTGAACTGCAGTTTTTGTTTTTTTAAAATCCTCACCCAAGGATATGTTTTCATTGATTTTAAAGAGAGGAAGGAAGGAAGAGAGAGAGAACCATCAATAAGAGAAACACATCAATGGTTGCTTCCTTTAAGGACTTTGACTGGACATCAGGAACTCGGAACCTAGGTATGTGCCATGACTGGGAATAGATCCTGCAACCATTCAATGCAAGGGACAATGCTCCAACCAACTGAGTCACACTGGCCAGGGCAGAGCTGCTGTTTTAAATAGAGTGATTAGAGTATGTTTCACTTAAGACATGGAGGTGAAGGTGAAGTCAGCTGCATAGATAAAAAGCTTTCAGGGCTTTTTTTTTGGAAAGAGCTTTCAGGGCAAATAAGAGAGTAAGAGTAAATTCCATTAGTAGAATTTCACCTCGTAGATTAAAGAACACTGTGATTGTGTGTCATTGTGATTAAAATAGAGGGAGCATGGGCAAGAGTAGTATGAGATGAATTCAGAGATCAGTTAATGTTTGCAGGTGATTGTTACGACTTTTATTGTTTACTTCTGAGTGAGAGAGAAAACCTTTGGAGAGTCTTGAGTGACTTGGTCTGATATCAATTTTAAAATGACCACTCTGGCTGCTATGTTAAATAAGGGACCGAGGTGGAAAAAGTGTGACTAGTTAGCAGGCTATTACACTTATTCAAGTGAAAGGTGATAGTAATTTGGAAAAGGCTGATTGCAATGAAAAATAATGGGACTTGGTTGTACTTTTGATAAAATATATAAAAAATAAAACTCTTCAATATTTTGGATATATTTTGGAGGTGAAGACCTTAGGAATTTTTGTCATTGTGAATGTGGGGAAGGGGAGCAAGAGAGAATTCAAAGATTCAAAGGTTAGACCCAATTTATTTTAGGCTGAACTACTGAATTGGTGGGCTTAGCATTTACTGAGGTGGGCAAGACTTGAAAGGACTAAGTTTTGGCCAGGAGTCTGGCTTTGGACATCTTAAGTTTGAGATGCCAATTAGACTTCTAAATGGAGAAGCAATGTAATTCTGGAGTTTAGAGGAGAGTTTAGGTTGGAGATAGAAATTTAGAATTGGCATTGTACACACTGGATTTATGTACCAATGAAGTGTTAAATGATGAGTAATGATGGGTCCTCCGGAATGGCTGGTAGAGATGAGTAGTACTTAGCAAAGGAGTCTCAGAAGTGCAAAAGAGTGAATGGAAAAAGTTAGAAAGTATGGAAGCATTTAAAGGGAGAGGAAATAACTACCAAATGCTGCTGACAGACTGAGTAAATTGAGAACTGAAAGATGGCTGTCGTATTTAGCAGCATGAAGGACATGCGTGATCTTTATTATCATATCTTACAATTAGAAGAAATGGGGAAAATATTTAATTTAATGAAGATAGAATTTCTTCATTTAGAAATGGGGAAAAATATTTCATTTAATGAAGATAGAATTAATTTAGGATTGAAAGTATAGTTGTTTAGTTTTGCTTGTCTCATTTAAGTACATTTCATACCACAACATTATCTCTTTCCTTGTTATATTTTTTCACTCCATTTCCATCTTTTTTTTTTTCTTATGCAGGACTATCTATATGTAGTTGGTTTTTCTGCTCTCCTGGTTATTTGCTTATATTTTACTAGTGGCCTGGTGCACAAAAATGTGCACTCAGAAGGTCCCTCAGCCCGACCTGTGCCCTCTTGCAGTGTAGGACCCCTCTGGGGATGTCCACCTGCTGGCCAGCTTGGCCAGCCTGGGTGAGGGGCTGATGGCTGTTTGCAGGCTGCCCAAGCCCCCCAGTGGGGTCCCTCATCCCATTGGGGTGTGGCCAGCCTGGGTGACGGGCTGAGGGGTGTTTTCAGACTTTCAGGCTGCCCACAGCCCCTTCAGGTTTTGGGTCCCTACTGGGGTACCTGGCCAGCTTGGGTGAGGGGTTGATGGCTGTTTGCAGGCTGGCCAAGCCCCCCCGTGGTATCCCTCACCCCATTGGGGTGTGGCCAGCGTGGGTGATGGGCTGAGGGGCGTTTTCAGACTTTCAGGCTGCCCACAGCTCCCATTGACCCAATGTCCCAGCAAGGCTGGCTGGAAGCAGGTTTCTAGGGTTTGTTAATCTTCTATAATTGATACACTGTTCCTTTAAGCCAAGCCTAGCCAGGTAACGAAACCTCCTCTCTGCTTCAGCTTGTGGCTTCTATAATGAAACAATGTTTCCCGTAGTAGTCAGGCCCGGCCTGCTGTTTGCTTCAGCTCCCGAGGCTTCTATAATTGAGACATTGTTGCAAATATGTTGTTACCTGGAGCCGAGAGAAGCCCAGGCGGCCCGCAAACAGTTTCACTCCTGCTGCAACGGAAGCTGCCTGCTTACTCAGCTCTATGAGTGCCGGCCTCCATCTTGGCTGGGTTAATTTGCATATAGCCGCTCTGATTGGCTTGTGGGCGTGGCTTAGGTGTCCCGAAGACACGGTTAATTTCAATATTATGCTTTTATTAGATTAAATTATACATTTATTTATGCCTAATATATTTGCAAATAAAATTTTTATAGAAAAATACTTCTGGGTAGTATGTGTATGTGTACTTAAGTGCATATGTAAATTTTTGTGAAATAAGGAAGCTTTATTTTTAAACTAACATATTTTAAATGATTTATAATTTTAGCCAGTAACTTTTAGAAGATAAATGCATATTCAAATGTTATCATATTTCAATTAGTTGCAATTTTTATTTTGGAATTGCTTGAAGGATTAATGCAGTTTTCATACAGCTATACTATCTAATCAAAGAGTAATATGCAAATTAACCATCACTCCAATACACCTAAGCCACGCCCACCAGCCAGGCCATGCCCACCAGCCAATCAGAGCAGCTATATGCAAATTAACCCAGCCAAGATGGCGTCTAGCAGCCATGGAGCAAGAGCAAATGGCAGGCTTCCATTGCACCAGCAATGGAGTTGAAACTGCCTGCCTAGGCTGGCTGGGCCTATCCTCAAGGCAACAATGTTTCAATTATAGAAGCCACGGAGCTGAAGCAAACAGGAGGAGGCTTTGTTGCCTGACTAGGTCTCTGCTCAAGGCAACAAAGTTTTAATTATAGAAGATAAATAAATCCCAGAAATATGATTCCAGCCAGCTTTGCTGGAATGTTGGGTCAATGGGAGCTGTGGGCAGCCTGAAAATGGCCCTCAGCCCCTCACCCAGGCTGGCCACACCCCCATGGGGGTGAGGGTTACCACTGGGGGGCTTGGCCAGCCTGCAAACAGCCATCAGCCCCTCACCCTGGCTGGCCACTGAGTGGTCCCAGACTGCAAGAGGGCATAGGTTGGGCTGTGGACCCCCTCGAGTGCACAAATTTTTGTGCACCGGGCCCCTAATATGTGTGTGTGTGTGTATACATATATATACATATATATATTTATATTTATATATATATACATATACATACATATATATATATTTATATTTATATGTATATATATATATATTTAAGTATTTTTATTGATTTCAGAGAGAAAGGTAGAGGGAGAAAGAGATAGAAACATCAATGATGAGAATAATTGATCATTGATTGGCTGCCTCCTGCATGCCCCCAACTGGGGATCAAGTCCGCAAGCTGGGTATGTGTCCTTGGCTGGAATCGAACCTGGGACCCTTCAATCCACAGGCTGATGCTGTATCCACTGAGCCAAACCGGCTAGGGCTACTATATTTTTTATGAAAGATGGTTTTATGACACTTATGAATATATCTACCATGGCTGCAAATAATTGTTTTTTATCCAAAAATTAGACCCATCTCTTGAGGATGACAGTTTGTCTTCAAAAATATAATTTAAAATATTTAGAGTTTGATTAGTAGTGGGAGTGGAGTGCTACCCTAGCTGGCCCCAGTCACCATCACAGTAACCATAAGCACTCAGGCTGAGACCCAGCTCGGCACTATGTCAGCAGTCCAGGGAGTAATGGCTCAGGTGGTCTCATATTGGTAGCACCTTACAGGGACAAGAAGGTCATTGCAAAGAAGATAATGGCTCCATGTAAGAAATGCATATGGTTTCATCAATAGGAATGACACCAAGAAAGCTATATTTGTTCAACAGGCTGCTATAAAAAAGGATAACTCCAGGAAGTTCCCTAACATCTTCTTAACAGTGTAGAATGGAGAGATTGTGGAGTTTGGTGTTGAAGGAGAAAAGGTGCAGATAGCAAATGGTACAGGCCCCAGTGGAGTTTCAGTACAAGGCAGTATATATGCAGCAGACTGTAACCCTAATAGACATTATCTACGCCCCCCGGGTTTTCTACACAATGACCAATAGAATTACCAGAATGGAGAGAAAGGGGATAAGAATGAGGGATTGGAGAATGCTCCTGAAGGCCAGGTGCAACATTGCTGCCTTTACTGCAGACCATGGTGCCCCTCACTACATGTGGAAACTGTATCTTTGGATATTGACCATAGTCTTTAAACTCTCCTGTTCAGTTAGAAGTCACAGAGGATGCTGACAACACGGGTACAGGAGATAAAAATAGACCAGAAAGACAGTATGTATTAGAGTACAGCTACATAACCATTTTTCATGGGCTCCCTTTGCCAAAGATAGTCTAGATGAGGAAAGTCAAGGAGCTGAGACACCTAGGTTAGCAGCCACCTCAAAATTGGTAACACTGCAAATTCAATTACTGATGCAGATGTTTAGAAAACCCTAAACCACAAGATGTCAAAGAAACAAAGCAGTCAGTCCACCAACTGAGAATTGTCCTCTACTGAGAGTGGGGTAGAGTATATACCAGTTTATCATCTCTGTTATTATCTGGTTCAGTTATTCAAGTAGAGGAAATGAATTTGAAGTTCCAGAAATGAGAAATGAACAAAAGTATTGAAGCCCCTTACACGTCCAGCGTGGTTCAGGGTTCCTATTCAGGGTTCGAGTTCTGAAGGAGGCCGCACACAAAATGAAGAGAGAGAGACTGGAAGAGAATCAATTTGGAAACTGGAGGACCAGGCGTGGCATCTTTCCTTTACCAGGGTAGATTGCCCACTGATGCCTGAGTCTCACCAGCCCTTTATTGAGTCTCTGAGAAAACAACAATATCCTTAGGCAGGAAATTCCAAGGAATTAATTTTACATGTAATTAACAGGTAGAGATTTGCTGTAATTAACAATGTTTCAACTTAAGCAATGGGTGCATAGCCCTGACCTTTCAGAGCAACCAAAGTAGGTTAAAAACAATCAGTTTCTAGCATAAAAATAATCAGTTTCCAGCATCTCCCTCGTTTTTTTCCTTTAAAGAATCTTGTATCTATAGATCATAAATAAACATATCTACTCTATAAAAGCGAAATATTAAAATTAACCGTTTCTCCGAGACGGGTAAGCCACGCCCACCAGCCAATCAGAGCAGCTGTATGCAAATTAGCCCAGCCAACATGGCGGCCGCCACTCACGGACCTGAGTAAACAGCCCTTTCCATTGCGGCAGGAGCGAAAGTGAAGCTTTGCCCCTCAGCTCAGCTCCGATTAAACTGCCTCTAGCAAAACACAGCTTTGAAACAATGTAACAATCATAGAATCCTCCGGAGCTGAAGGAAAGAGCAGCTCCAGCCTAACCAGTAAAAGTAACAATTGTTTCATTATAGACACTGCCAGGTGAAGCAGAGAGGAGGGTTCGTTAGCCGGCTTAAAGGAACAGTGTATCAATTATAGAAGATAACCCCAGGCCTTAATGGAACAGCATCAATTATAGGAGATAAATCACAGAAACCTGCGTCCAGCCAGCCTTGCTGGGACGTTGGGTCAATGGGAGTTGTGGGCAGCCTTAAAGCCCCTCACCCAGGCTGGTCAGGCACGCCAGCAGGTGGACATCCCCCGAGGGGTCCCAGACTGCGAGAGGGCACAGGCCGGGCTGAGGGACCTCCCGAGTGCACAGAGCGGCTGCAGGGCGGGACAGCGCAGGACCCAGGACCCGTGAGTGGGAAAGAGGCAGCAGGGTTGGAGGGCACCGGGAAGCGGGTAAGAGGTGGCGGGGGGTCTCGGCCTGCTTGGTGGCTGCCCAGGCCCTTTGCGGGGCATCGGGGAGCGGGAAAGCAAGGCTGCAGGGGCCGGGGTCCTGCTTGGCAGCTCCCCAGACCCCTTGGCGGCACCGGGAAGTGGGAAAGGAAGGCAGCAGGGGACGGGTGAGTGGGAAAGAGTCGGCGGCCTGCTTGGTGGCTTCCCAGGTCCCTTCTGAGGATCAGGGAGCAGGAAAAGGCTGGCCTGACCACGAGGCGGGGTTTTCCCTGCTTCCTGGTGGCTGGAGGAAGATGGGCAGTAGGCAAGCTTGGGAGGCAGGCCGCACCCAGCCCTGGCCACAGCTCAAAAAAGAGAACAACATGCAAGGGAGGGCAAGAGTCTGAGAGATCAACATAGAGGGGGTGCCTGCTCCAAGCCTCCACGATGTGCCTGGGGCAGGCCCCCAGCAGGTAAACACACACAGGAGGACTGCTCTGAGCCTCAGATGCGGCTGGGGGCAGGTCCCCATTGGTGACACACAGACACACACAAAAGGTGCCTGGCAGACTGGGGCCATCATAGGACATCCACTGAAGGGTCCCAGACTGTCAGAGGGCACAGGCCAGGCTGAGGGACTCCCTCCACCCCGAGTGCACAAATTTATGTGCACCGGGCCCCTAGTAAGAATATAAGAACAAAAAATGTTTAAGTCCCAAGGTCAATGTCCAACAGTTTAAGTCAAAGTTTCAATGTCCAATAGTTCTGAGTGATGAACAAATGGTGACCATGCAGGTCCGATCTTCTCTGGTTTGGTCCTTGGCAACCTGCAGTGACGCACAGCTGCTGACTGCTAGCGTGGCAAAGTGTAGTCTGGCGTCTTCCATCCCTGGATTGTTTTTCCTCTTGTCTTCATAGCTGGAGCATTTCTGATAATTCCTCTCAGTTGCTAGAATCCACATGGTCTTAGAGTTGTTTTCTGAAAATGTGCAAACATATTCTCGACCAAAAGTTAATAAAAGGAATCTTTTCTATAAATTTTGCTTGGGATTCTTTTTAATTTTTACCCAAATGATTTTCCTTTGGCTTATTTTGACACCATGTATGTTTTTCATGGGTGTCTTGCTGTTAGTAAATTAATGTTAAATATTTAGTTACAGGATATTTTTCCTTACGTGGTATTTTTCCATTTTTAGGAACAGTTTTATTGTACAATTAAATTTTCTTGAATTTTTACTTATTTCAATTAATGACAATCTTAGTTTATACTGTAAATTTTAATGGAAAAGTTTATTTTGCATCCTTGAGAATGCCCTGAGCATTTCTGGTCTTAGGCTTGATTTAGATAGGGCGGCTGCTATCAGCCAAGTCTCTGTTCCCTGGGTGCCGATCTGTGCTGGGCCAAGTTCCTGTATGTTGCCTGGGTCCCAATCTGAGCTGGGCATGGGAAGCAGGAATAGCCATGGGGGCAGGAGACCTCGCTCAGAAAGGGCGAATGTTCAAGCCCATGCATTGTTGGGGGGGTGAGGATCTGTGCCCCACCTCTGTTGACCCTCCGAGTTCTCTCCTGATGGCCCCTTTTGACTCTGCCTGTCTTAGGTTGTCCCTTCCTTGAGGAATCTTACCCGTCATTGGCTAACCAGCCATCCTCTGAGGCCAAGCAGGGTGATGTGAGGTTCAGTTTTGTCTCCTTGGTAGCCTATGCCCCTATGGCCTCCATGCCCAGCAACTGCCTTGGGATCCCCTCGCCTGCTGGCGGGGTCCTGGCATTGATCACATGTCTTGGGGAACCCAGGTTTCTTCTTTAGGGAGAGCCCAGCTCACGCCTTTGGGCGAGAGACAGATTCATGGCTCCAGCCACTATGAGGCTTCAACCTCAGTATGAACAGAGAGTTCAGGCAAAAGATGTGGACAATTGAATTGTGAGAAGAGGGACTCTCTTGGCAAAAGGGACAAGAGAGGCTAATATAGAATGTTCAAGCGCCTTCTCAGGGGGCCTTCCACAGAGTGGAAGGGATTAAATTCTTTCATGTCCTTATTAAATTGCTGCCAATCGTTCAAAGAATTTAGTTTGTAAGTTTGTTTGGGATAAATGTACAATATGCTGATATCAAAAATTATTAATGACATTATAGAAAAATATCATGTAAGGATATTCTTTTGCTCTAGGCCATGGCATTTCAAATTTAAACTGGCTATCAATTTATTATTATTATTATTATTATTATTATTATTATTATTATACTTCCTTGCCCCATCCATGTTCCTACTGGATAAGGGTTCTTACCCATGAAGGGTTAGGAGCATAAATCTGAAATACTTACCCATTTTACCCCAGGTAATATTACTGTACAGATGATTATTGCTAATATGGCAAGAAAGACGTTCTCAGGCGTCAGGTGTCTGTACCGTCTTCTTTACCATGCTCCAGGTGGTTTCTGGGCTGTTTGTTGTCTGGCTGGTTTCTCTCTTGGATCCTTGTTGTAGTTTAATATTTCTAGCAGAGATCCACACGGGTTTGGAAAAATTCTCCGGGAATATACAAGTATACCCTCTACCAAAGGTTAATAATGCATCAGGTCCCTTCCATAAACCAGACTCGGGATCCTTCCATTTAACTAGACCATTTTCTTTTGTTTTATTCTGACACCATAGTAGCTCCATAGGTGTCTTTCCATCAGCATCACAAGTGAAAAAATTTAAGGTAATTAAGGCCTGGTGCGGCCTACCTGCAGGTGATTTCTCCATCATCCCCCCTTTTTGTTTTTCAAGTTGTGATTTTAACCACTGATGTTGTCGTTCAATAATGGCCTGTCCTTGGGAATTATATGGTATTCCTGTAATGTGTTGAATTTTCCACTTTTTACAAAATTCCTGGAATTGATAGCTTGTGTAAGCAGGCCCATTATCAGTTTTTATAATTTTTGGAATTCCCATGACAGCAAAAGCAGCTAGGCAATGATTAATAACCTGTTTTGCCATTTCTCCTGTAGATGCAGTAGCCCATAGGACTTTTGAAAAAGTATCTACAGAAGCATGTAATGCCCCCAGGCGTCCAAAGGAATTATAATGCGTTACATCCATTTGCCAGATATGGTCCCTTAGCAAACCTCTAGGGTTGACTCCTGTGCTAGGCCCTTGAGGTAAATGTAACATGCAAGTTGGACATTCCTTAGTAATCTGTTTTGCCTGTTTTCGAGTGATTTGGAATTGTTTAGAGAGCATTTTGGCAGGCTGATGTAAAAGCTGATGAGATTCTAAGGCTTCTTATAATAGAGCAAACAATTGATCAGCCTGTGCATTTCCTTTTGTTAAAGGACCAGGTAAGACAGTATGAGCCCTGATGTGGGTGATATAAAAAGGATATTGTCTCTGTTGTACAATCTGCTGAACTTGTTTGAATAGTAAAAATAAACTTTGGTCACTAAGCCATTTCAACCGGGCAGTGTCAATTCTGCTCACTAAGTTTGCAGCATAAAAGGAATCAGAGACAATATTAAGGGGCTCTTGGAAATCCTGCAATGCAGCCTTAATAGCTTCTAGTTCAATTCTTTGTACAGAAATATGACTGGTCCATATGACTCTGTTTGAACTTATTGTATGATAGGCAGCTTTCCCATTTGATGATCCATCAGTAAAAACAGTTAAAGATCCAGGAATTGGTTTCTGCCTAGTATTTTTTGGTATAATGATGGAGGTATTATATAAAAATTGTAGTAAACGTAATATTGTGTTCCCTATGGAAATTTTAAATGTTAACCAATTTTTTAACAAACACTTTAGGATCTAATGTACCTTTCTTCAAGGGTTAATCAAAAAAAAACTATAAAAGAATACCTTTTGCAAGGGTCTGAATCCAAGAATACTGTACCCAGCAAGGCTATCAATCAAAATTGAGGATGAAATTAGGAGCTTCACAGACAAAAAAGGACTAAGGGAGTTTGTTACTACCAAACCAGCAATGCAAGAAATGTTAAAGGGCCTACTGTAAAAAGTAAAAATAGGAAACGAAGAAGGAACACAAGGGTAAAGAATAAAAATGGCGACAAACAAGTATTTATCAATAATAACCTTAAATGTAAATGGATTAAATGCTCCA
>PVJC01001158.1:0-92967 GCA_004026665.1 Murina feae | reverse complement strand
GGGGCTAAGGGCCGTTTTCAGGCTGGCCACAGCTCCCATTGACCCAAGGTCCCAGCAAGGCTGGCTGGAATCAGGTTTCTGAGGTTTATTTATCTTCTATAATTGAAACTTTATTGCCTTGAGTGGAGGCCATAGCCGGCCTAGGCAGGCAGTTTCCTCCACCGCTAGTACAACAGAAGCCTCCTGTTTGCTCTAGCTCTGTGGCTGCTGGCCCCCATCTTGACTGGGGTAATTTGCATACAACCACTCTGATTGGCTGGTGGGCATGGCTTGGCTGGTGGGCGTGGCTTAAGTGTAATGGAGTGAGGGTCAATTTGCATATTACTCTTATATTATTAGATTAGATGTGTGTATATATATTTATATGTATATATGTATATTTTTTATTGATTTTTTTTACAGAGAGGAGGGGAGAGGGATAGAGAGTTAGAAACATCGATGAGAGAGAAACATCGATCAGCTGCCTACTGCACACCCCCCACTGGAGATGTGCAGGCAACCAAAGGACATGCCCTTGACCAGAATTGAACCTGGGACTCTTCAGTCTGCAGGCTGATGCTCTGTCCACTAAGCCAAACCAGTTAGGGCACCAGCCACTCTCTTAAAACAGTACTACATCAGCCAATTCAGTTCTATATTGTTTTTTTTCCCTTCCAAGTCCAGGCTTTCTGTGGCTGCTGCTTATTCTTTAAAAACAGATGAACTTATGTAACTTGCAACTTATAAAATCAACATTGCCTCTCCATGACCAAAGGAAGAACCCATGCTTTTCATAGAATATCACAATTTTGCCCCCTCTCCCTGTTCTCCTTTCAATCCTGGCACCTTACCCCACCCCACTCCACACCAACATGTCTGGGCTTATGTTTTGCAAATGCACATGCCTGTTCTTATCTCCATGGTTTTATACATAATGCATACACAGCATGTCATGTCTTTTTTCTGCTTGACAAACTCCCAATCATCCTTCAAAACCCAATTGGATTATTTTCTTTGTCCCCCCTTCACAATGATCAGTTCACCACTGTATGCCCCAGTACTGCCTGGTGCAGAGTGAATAGCTTAGCCTTTTTAATCGATTGCTTTTTAACAAGCTATTTTCCCATATCTGCCTCTCTTGCTGAACTTTGAATTTCTTGAAGATAGTGACTTGGTTTGATTGATATTAATTCTCCAGCTGTCACCTGATAAACAGGAAACACGAATCAATGTCCAGAGATGACTACATTCAAAATCTTGGTGATCAATTGATTATCGATGTTCCATTTCTTAACCAGGTTCTCCAATAGCATTTAAATTTACTTTTTATTCTTCTGTAAAATGAATTAATGGAGATAAAACATCTAACACAAGAATGTCAAACTCACAGCCTACAGGCCAAATGCATCCCACAACGAATATTTTTGTGGCCCAGCCAATATAATGGTATGAAAGAAACATTTTAATATAAATTGTGTAACTTAATTTTTACAATACCCTGTTATACATAATTATTAACAAACTATAATGTTCGCTAATTAATTTAATTGTGCTGCATTCATTTCCCTTAGTTGGCTTACGTGCAGGCACACCATTTCTCTCCACTAATACTAGCAGCAAATATTTTGGCAGCCAATTGTCACGTCATTAGTCTTAGATTGACTTATTTTGTGTGAACAAAAGGAAATAGTTTGCTTTCAGAGAACAAGAAAAATGAGTTTATTTGCATCATACTTATTAATTGGTGCAGTTATTCAGAGTCTGGTAAGTGAATATTCAAGAAAAAATATTAATTTATATTAAAACTAGAAGCCCGGTGCACAAAAAATTGTGCTCTCAGGGTGGGGGAAGGGGTGTCTCTCTGCCTGGCTTGTGCCCTCTTGCAGTCTGGGACCCCTTGAGGGATGTCCACCTGCTGGCTTAGGCCCGCTACCCGGGAAACCCGGGAGCCCTCAGGGGCTCTCCACTTGCCAGCAGAGAGCAGACCTAAGCTGAAGTTGGACATCCTTAGTGCTGCTGAGGAGGCAGGAGAGGCTCCCACCACCACTGCTGTACTGGCAGATGTCTGCCTGGCTTGTGACTGAGCAGAGCTCCCCCTGTGGGAGTGCACTGACCACGAGGGGCAGCTCCTGCATTGAGCATCTGCCCCCTGGTGGTCAGTGTGTGTCATGGTGACCAGTCATTCCCAGTGGTTCTGCTGTTAGGGTCAATTTGCATATTACCCTTTTGTTGTATAGGATTATATAGGATAGAGGCCTGCTGCATGTGTGGGGGCCTGCTGGTTTGCCCTGAAGGATGTCCCAGATCAGGGTGGGTTTCCCACTTGGGTGCCTGGCCAGCCTTGGTGAGGGGCTGAAGGCCATTTTCAGGCTGGCCACATCCCCTTCAGGGAGTGGGGTCCTGCTGGGGTGCCTGGCCGGCCTGGGTGAGGGGCTGATGGCTGTTTGCAGGCTGGCCACAGCTCCCATTGACCCAATGTCCCAGCAAGGCTAGCTGGAATCAGGTTTCTGGGGTTTATTTATCTTCTATAATTGAAACTATGTTGCCTTGAGTGAAGGCCACAGCCTGCATAGGCAGGCAGTTTCCTCCATTCCTGGTGTAATGAAGCCTCCTATTTGCTTCAGCTCCGTGGCTTCTATAACTGAAACTTTGTTGCCTTGAGCGGAGGCAACAGCCAGCCAAGGCAGGCAGTTTCCTCCATGGCTGGTGCAATGAAGCTTCCTGTTTGCTCTAGCAATGTGGCTGCTGGCTGCCATCTTGGCTGGGTTAATTTGCATACAGCTGCTCTGATTGGCTGGTGGGTGAGGCTTGGCTGGTGGGTGTAGCTTAGGTGTAACAGAGTGAGGGTTAATTTGCATATTACTCTTATTAGATTAGATGTTCTATTATTTTATGTTAATGATTACTCATTTATTTCAGTCCTTTGTATTCAGCATGTCTCTATTGAAACAAACCTACATTTCTATGAAAATTGAAGGTTTTGGTTTTTTGCAGCCCACATAGATTTAAATCTTGTTTATGTGGCCCATGTTAGCTTTTGTGTTTGACATGCTTAATCTAACATATTGTTTGCACTTGACAAATGTGGTATCCTACTAGCATAAGCATGTACTTTTAAAGAAATAATTTATCTCTTTAAATAATAATAGTTAGCATGTACCTTATGAAATATAATATGAAATACATAATGTATTTGATATATACTTTCACCTCAGGGTGTTTTTTCATTTATATTGAAAAATAATTGACATACATCACCACATAAGTTTGAGTTGTATGGTATGATGGTTTAATTTACATATATTGAGAAATGATTCTTATAATAGATTCAGCTAACATCCATCTTCTCATATAGATTCAATGAAAAGAAAAAAAAGGAAAAAATATGATCAGAACTATTAGGATTGACTCTTATAACAACTTTCTTGTATGTCATATAATAATGTTAGCTATAGTCATCATGTTGTACATTATATCCCTATTTATTTTATTTTATAAACTAGAGTCCCAGTGCATGAATTCGTGCACCAGTGGGGTTCATTGACCTGGCCTGTGGAATCAGGCCAAAACTGGCTTTCCAACATCCCCCACAGGGGTCCTGGATTGTGAAAGAGAGCAGGCCAGGTCAAGGGACCCCACTAGTGCATGATCGGGGCTGGGGAGGGACTTGGAAGGTTGGCCTGCCTGGGAGGGACCGCAGAAAGGCTCCAAGGCATGTTCGGCTTGTCTCACTCAGCTGGACCTAAGCAGCAAGCTAACCTACTGGCCAGGGTGTCTGCCCCCTGGTGGTCAGTGCACATCATAGCTACTGGTCGACCAGTCAACTGTCTGTCCCCTGGTGGTTAGTGCAAGTCATAGCAAGTAATTGAGCAACCTTAGAATATATTAGCAAATTATACTTTGATTGGTTGCACAGATGACTAGATGACTGGTCACTTAGCATATTAGGCTTTTATTATATAGGATGGAAGTTTGTACCTTTTGTCCAACTTCTTCTAATCCCCCTTCTCCCATCCTCTGCCCCTTGTAGCCACACATCTGATCATTCTTTCTATGTGTTTTGTTTTGTTTAGACTCTATATATAAGGAGATCAAATAGTATTTGTCTTATCTAACTTACTCATTTAGTATAATGCCTCTCATGTTTCATCCATGTTATTGGAAATGGTAGGATTTCCTCATTTTTTATGTCTAAGTAACATTCTATTGTATCACAGCATTTTTATCTATTAATTCATCAGTGGACACTTAGATTGTTTCCATGCCTTAACTATTATAAACAACTAAAGGCCCATTGCATGAACTTTGTGCATCACTAGGGTGCCTAGGCCTGATCAGCAATCAGGTTCCCTGCCCCTCACACTTCCTCCTTCCCTCACCGCCTGCACACTACCACCTCATCGTTTACCCCTGCTTCCTGCCTCCTCCTTCCCTTGCTCCATCAGTGCCTCACTGCCCCTGCTGGTCACCTGCCATGTTCCGTGCCACTCCCTGGTGGTCAGCGCACATCATAGCAAGCGATCGAACTCCTGGTCTCCCGGTTGAACTCCCAAGGGGACATTTTATATTAGCCTTTATATATATATATATATATATATATATATATATATATATATATATATATACTAGGGGCCCGGTGCACGAAATTCATGCACAGGGGGAAGGTGGGGGTCCCTCAGCCCAGCCTGCCCCCTCTCACAGTCTGGAACCCCTCAGTGGATGTCCTATGATGGCCCCAGTCTACCAGGCGCCTTGGGTGTGTGTCGCCACTGGGGACCTGCCCCCAGCTGCATCTGAGGCTTGGAGCAGTCTTCTTGTGTGTGTCTACCTGCTGGGGGCCTGCCCCCAGGCACACCGTCGAGGCTTGGAGCAGGCACCTCCTCTATGTTGATCTCTCAGACTCTTGCCCTCCCCTGCATGTTGTTCTCTTTTTTGAGCTGTGGCCAGGGCTGGGTGCTGCCTGCCTCCCAAGCTTGCCTACTGCCCATCTTCCTCCAGCCACCAGAAAGCAGGCAAAACCCTGCCTCATGGTCAGCCAGCCTTTTCCTGCTCCCTGATCCCCGGAAGGGACCTGGGAAGCCGCCAAGTAGGCCGTTGACCCCCCCGCCACCTCTTACCCACTCCCCGGTGCCCCTCAAAGGGCCTGGGCAGCTGCCAAGCAGGCCGCCAACCCTGCCACCTCTTTCCCACTCACGGGTCCTGGGTCCTGCGCTGTTCCGCCCTGCAGCTGCTCTGTGCACTCGGGAGGTCCCTCAGCCTGGCCTGTGCCCTCTTACAGTCTGGGACCCCTCTGGGGGTGTCCACCTGCTGGGGTGCCTGACCAGCCTGGGTGAGGGACTGATGGCTGTCTCCAGGCTGGCCAAGCCCCCCAGGAACGTCCCTCATCCCATTGGGTTGTGGCCAGCCTGGGTGAGGGGCTGATTGGCGCTTTCAGGCTTTAGGCTGCCCACAGCTCCCATTGACCCAATGTCCCAGCAAGGCTGGCTGGACACAGGTTTCTGGGGTTTGTTTATCTCCTATAATTGATACACTGTTCCTTTAAGCTGAGGTGGGCTGAGGTAATGAAACCTCCTCTGCTTCACCTCGCAGCCCAACGTCTATAATGAGACTTTGTTACTCTTAGTAAGTCAGGCCAGGCCTGCTGTCTGCTTCAGCTCTCGAGGATTCTATGATTGTTACATTATTGCAAACATGTTTTGGAGCCTGCCCACCAAGGGCCAAAAACAGTTTTGCTTTCGCTTCTGCTGCAACGGACGCTGCCTAAACGTTTACTCAGGTCCGTGAGTGGCGGCCGCCATGTTGGTGGGGCTAATTTGCATACAGTCGCTCTGATTGGCTGGTAGGCGTCCCGAAGAAACAGTTAATTTTCTGCTTTTATTAGTTTAGATGCTTCTATTAACTTGCAGATGCAGATACGTTTTTAAGTTAGCATTTTCATTACTTTTGACTATATTCCCAAAAATGGAATTACTGGGTCATATTGTAGCTCTATTTTTAATTTTTGAGGAAACTCCATACTGGTTTTGATAGTGGCTACATCAATTTACAGTCCCACCAGAAGTGTACAAGACTTCCCTTTTCTCCAAATTTGCACTGGTATTTGTTATCTCTTGTCTTTTGATGATGGCATTCTAATAGGCATGAGGTGGTTGGTATCTTGTGATTTTAATTTGCATTTCCCTAATGACTAGTGATGTTAAGCATCTTTTCATCTACCTGTTGGCCTTTCATATATGTGTTTTTGGAGAAATGTCTACTCAGGTCCTTTGCCCATTTTTTAATTGGGTTATTTGGTTTTTGACCATCAAGTTGTATGAGTTCTTTATATATTTTGGATAGTAACCCCTTATCACATATGTGGGTTGCAGTATTTGTCCCATTCTGTAGATTGTCTTTTCATTTTGTTGTTTTTTTTTTGCTATGCAGATTGATGTAGTCCTACTGGTATATATTTTTTATTTTGTTCTTGTATTTTAGGTGTCATATCCAAAAGTTATTACTGAAACCCATGTCAAGGAGCTTTATTCCTATGTTTAGTTCTAGAAGTTTCACAGTTTCATGTCCTATACACTTATGTCATTAATTCATTTTGAGTTAACTTTTGTGAATGGTGTAAGATAATGGATCTACTTTCATTCTTTTACATGTGACTATCTAGTTATCCCAGCATGATTTGTTAGGGACTATCTTTTCTCAATTAAGTATTTTTGGCTCCCTTGTTAAATATCAGTTGTCTGTATGTGTTTGGATTTACTTCTGGGCTCTCAAGTCTATTCCATGAGTCTGTTTGTCCGTTTTTATGCCGTATTGTTTTGGATGAACTATAGCTTTGTAGTATATCTGTAAATCAGGAAGTTTAATGCGCCTTCCGTTTTGTTCTTACTCAAGATTTTTTTTGGCTATTCAGGGACTGTTATGGTTTCATATAAGTTTAGGTAGTTTTTTTCTACTTCCTTAAATAAATGCCATTAGAATCTTAAGAGGCAGTGCATTGAATCTATAGATGGCTTTGGCAATGTTGACATTTCAACAATATTAATTCTTTCAATCCATTTATTTGTGTCTTTTTTGATTTCTCTTATCAATGTCTTATATTTTTCAAAGTATAGATCTTTTCCATCTTAAATATATTCCTAAATATTTTATCATTTTTGATGCTATTGTAAATTGGATTTATATTCTTATTTCTGTTTCATAAAATTCACTATTAGTGTATAAAAGCATTACTGACTTGTGTATGTTAATTTCATATCCTGCACTTTTACTGAATTCATTGATTAGAACTAACAGTTTTTTTAACTGTATTTAGGATATTTTTTATATGGGCAAATAAAGACAATTTTACTTATTTTTGTCCAATTCTGAGACCTTTTATTTGTTTTTCTTGTCTGATTACTCTAGCTAGGACTTCTAGTATTATCTTAAATAGGAGTGGTGAGAATGGGCATGCTAGTCTTATTCCTAACCTTAGAGGAAGAGCTTTCAAACTTTTACCATTGAGTATGTTAGCTGTGGGCTTGCCATATGTGGCCTTTGTTATGTTGAGATATGTTCTTTCTATGCCTAATTTGTTAAGAGTTTTTATCATGAATGTATGTTAAATTTCATTCAGTGTTTTTTTCTGTATCTATTGAGATGACCATGTGATTCTTTTCTTTTATTCCATTAATGTGATGTATCATATTAATGGATTTGAATGTTGAACCATCCTTGCATGCCAGGGATAACAACGTTCACTTGATCATGGTGAAAGATCTTTCAGTGCACTTGTGAATTTGGCTTGCTAGTATTTTATTGAGAATTTTTGCATCTACAGTCATCAGGGATGTTGGCCTGTAACTTTTGTTTCTACTACTTTCCTTTTCTGGATCTGGTATCAAGATAACACTGGTCTCATAAAATGAGTTTGGGGATAGTCCCTCATCTTTGATTTCTTTTGGAAGAGTTTGCAAGTGCTTGGTGTTAATTCTTTTTTAAATGTTTGATAAAATTCAACAATGAAGTTCTTGTACCAGAATTTTAACTTTAGATTAACTTCTGGTCCTTCAGGGAAATATTTTTCTCATATACAGTATTCAAATATTATACTATTTATTTGTTTGCCATTTTAAGTGGATACTTTTATGAATTCCTCTGCTCTATTTAGTCTTTTCTCCTCCTCCCATCAGGTCCCTCCTTTACTCCCCAAAATGGTAGATTGGTTATTTGTTTTGCATTTTATTTGATTTAATGAATAAGAAACAGTTTTAATTTGGTCATATGTTTGGTCTGAAATTTCTACCCTAAAAATCCTTAGCATGGAGTCTTCTTGTCTCATTTGTCATCCATGATAGTTGCCATGGCAGTTCATGCTCAAACTCCTCTAAGAACTTGTTAGGTCATTTTTAATCCAATTATGTTCTACAGCCAAAATTACTGTAATAATGTCAGAAAGGAACGTTTGAAGAGTCTCTGTTTGCCTAATAAATATATTAAGATTCCTCAAGGACCTCCCACAAAAAACATGTTGACATTTGTTTGAATGCCATGACCCCACTGTACTGACCTTACATCATCTCTGGTGTACTATCACCAGAGATGAGTAGTTGACCAATGCAGCTCACAATATGAGGTTGTCAAGTATAAAAGAACGACTCCAGTAAAAATAACATTTTTAAAAACATAATAAGTAGCAACTGTAGTTATGTTCATCCAGTTGTACTGACAGCAAGGTTTCGTTTTCTAATTAATGAAAAGGAGAATAAAAATACTCAGAATAGGAAAGACATGACAACAATAGATACATTTCTCAATGAACCCCCCAAGAGAGTTTTTCTAAGCTTGTTGTAACTTCCATGAACAGAATTGTAAAACAGGTTGTGCCTCTCAGTTATGAATCACTGAAACCTTAATTAAAGGATGACCAGAGACCAGTGAAGCATGAAGTCAGTCTTCTTCATTCCTTTATCTCAGCTCTAAGCTTGGTGGGAAATGGGTCATGTGTACATAAGTTTCCTTTCTGAACTAGATATGGTTCTCCCCTTCTCTGCTCTTCTCGACCAGGCTGCCTTGAAAACCATTCCATTCATACTGTTGTATAGCCGTGCTCTCACAGGATTGTGACATTTTCTGTGTTGGAAAGATGCAAGTAGCTCTGAGTCTTCCTTTTCTACTTTCAAATGTCTGGCACTTCAAGATTTTTCTGTTTGACACTTGTCAGCAAAAGTTTTCTGCCACCAATTTAATGCCAACAGGAGTCTAATCTGGAGTGCAATAAAATAAAAACTTGATTCAGGTAAATTATTTATAAACCAGGAAGACACAGCCTCTGGTGGAAACCAAAAATGTGCTCTGAAGAGACAAAGGACAGCCACAGTTGATAGAGAAAATCTCCGCCCTGGTCCCTGTCTATTTTCATGCAAATGTAGGGTCCAACATTGCACAGTTTGATTGGTCCAAATAGCACTCTCTTGGTTTATCGGAATCATGCATCCTAATTGGTCATAGGGAGCAGCTCTGATTCATCAGTAAAGATGCCAACAAGGATATAGCAGTGTAGTTTATTATTATTATTATTATTATTATTATTATTGCTTAAAGTATTACAAAGAGTATTACATATGTCTTCTTTTTTTTTCCCTTGACCTTCCCCTGGCCTCCCCTTCCCCCCAGTGTTTGGTATCCATTGATTATGCTTATATGCATGTATACAAGTCCTTCAGTTGATCTTTTACGCCCCGCCCCCCCCAATCCTTCCCAGCCTTCCCGCTGCAGTTTGACAGTCTGTTTGATGCTGCTCTGCCTCTGTATCTATTTTTGTTCATTAGTTTATAATGGTCTTTATTATCCATAAATGTGTGAGCTTGTGTGGTATTTTTCTTTCATTGACTGGTTTATTTCACTTAGCATAATGCTCTCCAGTTCTATCCATGTTGTTGTAAATGATAAGAATTCCTTCCTTTTTATGGCAGCATAGTATTCCATTGTGTAGATATAACACAGTTTTCTAATCCATTCATCTGCTGATGGCACTTAGGCTGTTTCCAAATCTTAGCTATGGTAAATTGTGCTGTTATGAGCATAGGGATGCATATATCCTTTCTGATTGGTGTTTCTGGTTTCTTGGGATATATTCCTAGAAGTAGGATCACAGGATCAAATGGGAGCTCCATTTTTAACTTTTTGAGGAAACTCCACACTGTCTTCCATTGTGGCTGCAGTATAGTTTTGATTGGCCAGGGAGGGCTCAGTCCATTGGTGGAAAGACAATACCAAGAACTCCTTTATAAGGGTTGGTTCAGATAGCAAGAACACAGTTCAGAAGGCTGGCAGCTCAGCCTGTAGTTATACCCGGAAGTGCAGTGCTTGTGAGAGGCCTCTATTAGCAATGGCTGCTGGACTCTGGTTATGAATTTTAGCCCAGTTAACCATGAGAGTCCTTCTTGACAGATGTATTCTTTCTCAGGATCCACATACTGCATTCTGAAACACCTTTTCTCCCTCGTTTCATGCAAATTTTATGATACTGCCTGTTGGCAACTTGCTGCTAAAAAAAAAAAAAGAGGCCCACGAAAGGGTTGAGTTGTGAACGTAGTAACTAGGAACATCAAGGTAGAGAGGAATCTGAGGAAACATCTGTTAGATGATGTGATTGATAAAGGCATTAATTTGGCAAGGGAACAGAAAATATTTGATAGATTAATTTATCCCGATTTTATTTCTAATGCATAATTAAAGATGAATTGGAAAGGTATTTAAAAATATATCCTGAAGGGTAGGTTGCTGGTGTAAATTGTTCTGCTATTGTGAGAGATAGCAGCATGAACCAGGCACTACCCCAGGAGGGGAGGAGGGGCAGGTAGGCGAGCTGAGCTACAGTCTAGCCTTATCAGTGACTGCAGTAAGCCAGCAGAAGGGACAGAGCATGAAACCAGGGCATGGAAAGTTATCCCGGGACAGCCTAAAAGTGATATGCTTTTCATCTCCTCAAGTCAGTCACATGGCTATGCCCAGCTACCTGCAAGGGAAGCTGGGAATTCTAGTCCAGTGGTTTACACAGGAAGAAGAAGAAACAGGGTACGGTGAGCAGCTAGCTATTGCCAATAGAGAACTAGGGACAAGACTCTGTCTCTGGGACTCAGTTTACTCACCTGCAAGAAAGAGGTGATACCTAAGATTTTGCTTTTAACTATCATCTGTGATTCACAGCAGTTCTCAACCTGTGTGTTGCGAGCCCTTTGGGGGTCGAATGACCCTTTCACAGGGGTCGCCTAAATACATCCTGCATATCAGATATTTACATTACAATTCATAACAGTAGCAAAATTACAGTTATGAAGTAGCAACAAAAATAATTTTATGGTTGGGGGTCACCACAACATGAGGAACTGTATTAAAGGGTCGAGGCATTAGGAAGGTTAAGAATCACTGCTTTCACAGATCTGATTATGCTACACCAATTTCAGTTAACTCTTAGATTTTTTTCTCTCTCAACATTACAAAAAGCAAGAGTGAGAAGTGGTCTACAGCACTTGTGTTAAAAGGAGTCCTCTGTCTGCCCTCTGTCCCATTCCACTCACGTAGGATCAGGTGGTCTTCTGCTTGATCTTCTCTCCTTCTCCCCTTTCCCCTCTCCTACTTAACCCCAGCAGGCTTGTAAACACACACAATAGTAACAAAGCAAGAGAATATCACCACCCCACCAGCACCCCTCCCCTCCAAAGTAATTTTGAATGCAGGCCAACTCTCTTTAGGACGCAGGCCAGGCCTCTTGGCAGACCCCTTTGGAAGCTTGAAGCCGGAGTGCTGACAGTTGAGATCTTAGTGAACGGCCCGCCGAGAAGCCAGTGCTGATTAATGACATACACACAAGCTGCTCTTGCTGGGGTGGTGATGTCATCCCTAGCAACAGGTGGCAGCCTCTTTCTCCAAGCCCTCTGGCCTGGGGTCTTGGTGTTCCCAGTCATGAATGAAGAACAATAGGGGCACCACAGGGTTAACTGCCACTTTCCCTAGCTCTTTTGTGGCACCGGGGCCTTTCCCATAGAGATGTCATTGGCTGGAATGGATTGCTTTTTTTTCTGCTGCCCAAATGTCAGACTCTCATATCAAAGTGGATTATGAGCCACTTTCACCACCAAGGCCTTTTCAATAGCAGCATAGTGGCGTGTATGCTCTCCTTGTGCAAATAGAAGTGAACCTGCTTTAGGGGAGGGTGGTGGGATAGGAGACTGCCTCGAGCTCCCCACTTGGCAGGGTGCAGCAGAGCTTTGTGAAGCCTGAGTGGACTGTGGGGCTGATATTTTGCCTTTTTGTCTCCTCTGAATCAGGAGCCCAGCATGCCTCCATGACTGGATGACAGGACAACAAAGTTAAAAGACCTCGCTAGGAGTTCTTACCGAATGTCAACATGCATCTGTGGGAGGGTCTTCAGGAATCTCCCCCTAGTAACCTGAATCAGGATTGGGGTTGGCTGACTGTGCCCTCAGCCAAAGCTCCCAATCCTGTCACTCCATCAGGGAACCTTTTCCAAATGCATGTCCTCAGTACCGACCACGGAGGCAGCACATACAGCGGAAAATACAGAAAAGAAGAGACCCTTGCCCATGGGAAATGTAGCCTTGCATTGCTGTTTGCATAGTGACCCAGGTGGTTCTATTTCACACTGGCCTCAGGCAGGGATTAGGGCTTCCAGCGTAGAAACAGAGGTTGCAGTAGGGATGGAGAAATAACATGAGCTTTGGACTCACACACAATGCGGTTTAGAAACTGGGTTCTGCTGCCCGCAAGTGGTGTCACCTTGGCGAAGTCATTAGCTTTTCTGAAGCTTGCTTTCCAGTAGCTGTAAAACAAGGGAAACAGTATCCTCCTGCAGGATCGTTGTGAGTCGAAAATAAATCCTTGTGCAGTTAGCTCCCAGCACAGTGATTTTCAACAGAATTTGCTGCCAGAATTTTTAGAACATGCAATACCTGCCTATTTAATCAGGGACACTGACCTCTTTTCCCTTAGATTGCCAAATTTAAAAAAATGATAGCAACAAGCACAATAGTTATTCGGTGTAAATGAAACAAAATTATACCTATATTTGGACAGGTTAGCGAAAAATATAATGTTTTTGGTATGCCACAGGATTTTAGTAATTATTTATGTATGCCCCCAGATGAAAGAGGCTGAAAATCACTTTCCTAGCACCACGCCTGGTACAGTGTCAATTGTTTCGTAAAAGGGTCTATTTTTACACTAGGCCTGTCTCTTCATCTCATATCCCTAAAACAGGAGGGTTGGGCCAGATAACTTCTAAGCACCTTCTAAGCTCTAAGATTCCTTGGTGCTACTCAGGCATTGGGGTCAACTTTCAGAGTGGGCTGTGTCCAACAGCATGAGAAATTCCCTGGCTGGAGAAGGAGTCCTTGGCTAGGGAGTAACGTGGAAGTTGTGGACAAGCAAGGTACTGAGATGACAGCGGCAAGGAATGCCTGTGTGAGGATATTGCTGTCTTCGCTGATTTTAATCACAACACTACCAGGGTTCTGTCAAACATGCCTGGCTTTCTAAGACCTTTACAGAACCAAAAGCCGTTATTTATCTAGACCCTGTTCCAGATTGTTTAGGGTTTCACCCTATCCTGTGCCCTGGAATAAAGAATCTAAGTTGACTCACCATCTCAAGTAATTGTGGAACGTGTAGAACTCGTGTTGCACCCTGCAGAGACTGGGCTTGGTTTCAGATGGACAGATCCCAGTGCCAAAGCTTTCTAGCTTTGTGATTTCGCCCAGTCACTCAAAGCGCCTGAGCTTCTAGAATAGTGACTACAAAAGCAATAGTATTATAGAGCTATTGTGCAAAATAAATGACATGACTCATGCCCTGACTTCTACAAGTATATTGTTGTGTGTGGGGGTGGGGGGAGAGGGCAGGGCTTGGAGAGGAGAGACTCAATGCACAAATATCGCCTGTGTTCACTGGTCCCATGCTTTTGTGAATATACAGATTTTTAAAAATATATTTTTATTGATTTCAGAGAAGAGGGGAGAGAGAGAGAGAAACCTCAACGATGAGAAAGAATCAGTGATCGGCTGCAAGCCCCCCACTAGGGATCAATCCCTCCTGACCGGAATTGAACCTGGGAGCCTTTACTCCACAGGCCAATGCTCTATCAACTGAGCAAACCGGCTAGGGCGTGAATATATAGATTTTGACCATATCCCTTCTTATGCCTGCTGCCCCCAGACCCAGTCTGTCCTATACAGAATTTTCACTTTGGGCACATTGATTGCCAGATCCTCAGTACTATGCCTGTCTTTGTGATGTCTTCTGAGCAAACAGCACCTTTGTCCATTCTTGGTAGGATGAGATGGCGAGCCTTCTTATCCAGGGGCTGGGTGGCAATGACATTGCTGAGAGCATATACTTTAGGGACAGGTAACCCTGGCTTTCAATTCCAGCTCTATCACTTACTGGCTACAGGCCCTGGAGGCAAATCACTAATGTCTGAACCTCTGTTCCTGATTTATAAAATGGAGATAATCATGCCAACCACACAGTGTGATTGTGGAGATTGCATGAGAGCATGTAAATGAATCAAAAGGCAGCTAGTGCTATTGTCAGAGAGGCAGCATGAGCCACACACAGAAAATGGAGCAAAAGCCAAAGACCCAGTTCTACCAACTAGTTTATGACTACCGAGGAGCCAGTTAACCCTCCCTGGGTGTGTTTCCTTAGGTTGTCAAAAGCGCTAATGATTCTTCTCATGTGGATACCGCAGCAGTGTTTTCTGGCTTAAAAGAGATAACATAAAAGTGGCGTCCTTCTTATTTTGAGGAGCGCTTTACTTAGTCATTGTGGTGATGTCAAGAGCTGGCTTTCATTCTGATGGCTCGGACTTATAGCCATACTTTTGAGGCACAAGCAATTTCTAATTGATCTTCAATGAATATGCTGTGATGGGGACATTTCATTTTCACTCCTTTGGTTGAAAAGCCGCTTTCCATTCTAGAGCATTCCTTCACAGCAGACTTCCCATTTACAAACTTCAGTTGACTCATTGCTGATCGGTGTCTCTCCCACCCAATTAGACAAAACCACTGTGCAGCCATTTCTAGATACAGATCTGCAGCCGCATTGCATGTTTCTTTATTAATGAAACATAGCAGCAAATCCAATCCTTTTAGATTCTCAAGCTACTCCCGGGACGAAGTACTTTGTTAATGAGCCGAACTGCCTTGTTTAGAGGGATGAGTTGTGTTGACATATCAGGTAACCTTTTGAGCCAAGGTGCCTGGGAACTGGGGCCAGACAGTATTTTATGACACAAGTTTCCTGAATTCCATTGCCTGAAATTTTCTGTAGGAAAGCGGACGCTAGATTATTTACACTGTGATAACATCTGCAGGAGAAATGGCTTGAATTTCAAAAGAGAAAAAGGCATTTTATAAATGGGTAACACCTGTGGCGGGGAAGCGAGACAGGTTAGGGTGGACAAATTGTCTGGACACAGAACACTCCAAGTCTAGCCGGAGCTTAATCATAGGACAAGAAGGCTCAGGAAGCCTCTAAATGCCATGCTGATAATCCATCACGTCACTCCCTTTCTCAAAACTCTTAAGTATCTTTCCAGTGCTGTGAAAATAATTTTCAAAAAATTCCTAAACCCAACATACAAAGCCCTTGCCTCATCCCACCCCATCACTCCTGACTCCTTCTTCTGAATCGCGCTGGCCTTCTTTCACTGAGCTCTCTCCACCCACTCAAATTGTTTCCGCATGCTAGTCACTGCCTAGAGTGGCTCCCTGCTCAGGCTGACTGAATTGTGCCCATCCTGCAGGACTCACCTGTAAGGTTTCCTGCTTAAACTGGCCTTCCCTGTAAACTCCCATCTAAACTCGGTCCCTTTCATCCATTTTATTGTATTCACTGGTTTTTCTTCAGGGCACTTTCTATAATTCCCAATCCTATAATTATGTGTTTATTTATTTACTGTGTGTCTTTCCTACTAGACTGTAGGTTCCATGAGGGTGGGGATTGAATCTGCTTTGCTCTTTGTTATATACCCTTAGATAGTAATAGAGGTTTGTGAGATAAATTCTAGAATGAATTAATGCATGAATGAGGTCTCTGGCAGGGATAGGAAACTGCTGAGCAAACAGGACAAAATACACAGTGGATACCTCTTATCCCCATACTCATCCATCCATGCAGTCCTGGTTCTCCTCGCCTGGCACCCTGACATCCTTATCACATCGAAAGACTCAGAGTCATCCTCTCCATCTATGTAGTCTGAAGCCTGCTCATCGTTGATTGGGCAGAGAAATCTAACAGATGCATCTTTAGAGCAGAAATGGGTTTTGCAGTGCTTTCAAACATCTGAAACCTTGGAGTAAATGCCGCCATTGATTCTGCCCCTGATTTTAAATGGTTGCAGTTTATGATGGAAAGTCTCTGGCAGTCATATTGCTGTTTATTTTCTGCTGACAGATATACCTGGTGTAATCAGGACATGTCTTGGCATCAATTAGAGTCACCCAAAACATTACCAGCCAACCCCGTTGTTCCCACTTCTTTGTGGTCTAACCTGATATACAGATTGGGGAGCTGGTTTAGAGGCAGACGACCATGATGGGACCAGATCTGAAATCCTTGAATCTTGAGTTGAAATGGGGAACTGGGACATAAAGATTACTCTTAAAGACAAAAGGGAAATTGGATGCTTTTCATTAATATCCAGAGTGTGTAGAGTTTTCTGTTTTTCTGGTGGACATGCCAGGTAGATAGGGACACACATCTCAGTTACTACAAGGAGGAATTTATGATCTCTTTTTGGATTCAGCTGTGAAGAGTGACTTGCCATGAAGCTGTGAAAAGAATCCAGATAGAGGTTGGTTGACCATGTGGTAGGGATATTGCAAAAAGCATTCGTATTGATTCTCAGATGAACTACAGAGCTCATTCCACACGAGGCATTAGTCATTCTAATTCTGTTGGGGATTATTATTGAACTCCATTTATTGGTTTGACTTGAATTTGGATTTAGGCTGCTTGTCTTCAGGCCTCAGGATCTGAAGGTCAGGCTGATTTTCTAAATTGATTTAAAAGGAAAATTAAATTGAAATTAGATTATTTTCTCAATTTTTTTCATGACCAACACATACTCATTGGTCTGCAATGAAGTCATAAACTAAAAAAGCTTTTTCCAAGTGCCATTTTTATTTCTTTCTTTTTTTTTACTGTTAAGTATACAATTATGTTCAATTCAGTAAACACTATTGAACATTTGTGTTGTGCATTCATGCAACAAATCTTTATTGCCTTTCTACAGTGGTCCAGGCTGTATTAGACACTGAGACCATAGACCTTGTAATTAGGGAACTCATGGGCACATTCAGGCAAGTCCATCAGCAGTAACGGTGCCGATGGTGAGTGTGCCGTGAGGGATGTTAGTGTATGGCGCTAGGTGAGTGTAAAGAGGACTGTGTAAGTCCTCCTCAGTGAGAGTAGGTGGTTAGGGAGGCTTCCAGGGGGAGTCATCTGCTACACACCCAGATGCAAAGAAGGATGTGACATGTCTCCTTTCCTTCAAGAGTTTGCATTTAAATTGGTGTTTCCCCATCATAAGATGCCTACGCATTCACAAGGTTAGTTTGTTACATGTTGGACATTAACTATGACATGAACACTGTATATTACTTTTCAATCTAGTCTGACCTTCAGTCTGGCAATAAAAATGTTTTAGTAACGTAGTAGAAATGGTTCAAAAATGGTATGAAACCAGGTGAGTGAGGATTTCTCCTTGACTTTTCTGAATTTACCATTAGAAACACGTGTGGTGCAGGCAAGATGCTGAGTGTGATTTGGGAAGCAATGAGGAATTTGGAGAAGTAGAGGACAGAGCACTGTGACATTGGTGTTTCCAAGGACTGTGAGCTCCTGAGGTTTAGAACAAGGAGAGAAAGGAGGGATTCCCAGGTGTGTGCTGTGGTGCACGGAGAAGCTAACACCTGGAGAACCTGAGGCAGTATGTTAGGACTCCCTCTAACTCATCCATACACCCCAGTTCTCACTTCTAAGTTGGGTTACTTAACCCTGCATCTTAAAGGAGCAAAATGATCTAGAGAGAAAAAATTTATATATATATGTATGTATCACTAGCCGATTTGGCTAAGTGAGTAAAGTGTCAGCCTGCAGATTGAAAGTGTGTGTTCAATTCTAGTCAGGCCTGGGTTACAGGCTTGATCCCCCCAAATAGGGATTGTGCAGGAGGCAGCCAATCAATGATTCTCTCTCATCATTGATATTTTTATCACTCTCTCCTTGTTCCTTTCTCTCTGAAATCAATAAAAATATGTTTAAAAACATATATGTATATATTTTTTCTAGGTTTCATTCCTTGTTCCTCCTCTGAAATTGATCTTCCTCTGACTGTTTTCTTAGCATTTTAATGGTATAAGAATCCTTGTTGCCGTCACTACTTAAAGAGGTATCCTGATACTTTGTTTCCTACAGATTGAGTAGTTGAGAACTATAATTCTCAAAGAGGAAGCATGAATGTTGTTACTCCCCTTGTGATCCTTAAGAAACATTTATCATCTGTTTGCTCTACTGAGAAGCCAAATGAGCAGTGAGAAAAAAAAATGCATCCTCTTAGATAGGTTCAGAGAGAATCTCTTCTGTGCAATTTGGAGGAAGAAAACAGTTCCTAAATGGGCAGCAAGGTCATGTACTAAAGAACCTGCTCTTTATGTTTGATAGTGGTGAGCTTCTCTGGATAGAAATAGGACTTAAAGTTCATCTCAACAGCACTTGAACTTAGAACCTAATGCCTAGCAATTAGGAGAAATTTAAAGCATACCCAGGAGGCTCCAAAAGTAAATATTTCTCTGGGCAGATGTGTTATAGCTGAATTAACTGGGTGTTTGTGCAACTGCAATGAATCGGAGAGATAATGGTCTTTATTGCCTGTAGATGTAGCCTCCGATTTCAAAATACAAGTGGTGTTAAATGTTCCCAGTAGAGGTTCAAGTAGTTTGCTGAGCAAACCATTGCTGCTGCCAGGTTATAATCTTACTGCCTCAGGTTATTTGTCCAATTCTAAGTAATGAGGTTCCCATCGCCCTCCATTTGAGGTGTGTTTATTTTAAGAGAACTTGGGTCAAATTGAACTTAAATTTCACCTGATCTTATACTCCTCTAAGGAGCATTCCTAGAGGAGTGAAACACAAGATTCTTCCCTTTCATATTACTCCTCATTTAAAGTTTTCACAGAAGAGAAACAAATGGTCTTCCCATTTAGGCCCGAAGCCTCTCAGTTTCAAAGGTGAGAAAGCTGTAAGAGGATGCTCTGTTCCGTTCTCTTTTCTTCCAGAGACCACATGACAGGGGCAGCCTCTGTGAGAGTCCCTTTTTGGATAAAGCAACACAAGAGGGGCACAGTGAGTGCAGAGGTTGATGCCACAGGACCCAGAAAAAAGGACCAGGGAATCCCTGGGAAGCAGTAAGCAGCAAATACCTGCCTGGCTTTCCACCATTGTTGTTACCCTCGCATTTCACCAAGTTAAAAACTTTAATACCAATTGGAATGATCCTGCTAAGATCAGGATAAGGCTGGGTCTGATCACCGAAGGCCATGAACATCAGGTTGAGACAGGATTCACTAGGCTACGAAGACGTGGTTGTAGGGAAGTCATGGATGATGGTGATCCAGTCAGCATAAGGAATGTATTTACATGGACTCATCACTTCCTCAGCTCCAACCCTCAGGCTACACACTTTTTTATATGTATATCACAATTTATATTTTTAGTAAACACATAATCTTGCTATTATTCCCACCTAACAGATGAGCAAAAAGAGTCAGCCCCATATTACATGGTAAATAAAGAACAAAGCTTGGCTAGAGCCCAGTCTGTTTTAAATATCATGTTTTTACTGATTTTTAGTAAGAGAGGAAGGGAGAAGGATGGAGAGATAGAAACATCGATGAAAAAGGAACATCATCGATTGGCTGCCTTCCGTATGTCCCCCAATGAGAATTGAGCCCACAACCTGGGCATGTGCCCTGACCGGGTACTGGACCTGGGACTTCTTGGTTCCTGGGTTGATGCTCAGCTGCTGAGCCACACTGGCCAATTGCCCAGTCTGTTTTATGCTGGTCATCTTAACTTGGATATGGCTGAGGCCAGCATGGTTGGCATTTCACCCACAGGCAAATGAGATGGCAGGCGTTGTCCCCAAAGGGTCACACATGAAAAATTCCTGAAGGAGGTAAGGATCCTGGTGCCTAGCCTGAAATCATTCAATACACTCTTATTGAATCAATGAATGGGATGACATTGAAACTGGGTATTCAAATAGGTATGGTTGGGAAGAAGTTAGTCAAAGCATGATGATTTAATTGTGCAATGGCTGGAGGGCTTGTCATTTCACATCCATTTTTATTCACGTATCTATCTGAGGCCTAAAATATGAAAGACTTTAACCACTATCGTATTTTGTTAAAGTAACACTTTCTATTTGAAATAGCTCTTTTAACGTTGTCTTACATATATCCTCTCATTTTCATTCATTCTCTCAATTGGCATTTACTAAAGCATTATATCTAGCACAGTGCACACAGGGGAGGGGGTCGCTAGAAAAAAGCTGGGATCTGATCACAAAGTCTCTGAATACCAGCTTGAGTCGGGACTTGACTCAATAGGCTACTGAGATGTGGTGGTCAGGAAGTCATGGGTGATGATAAATGGATGACTATGTGGTAAGAATAGTTCTTATTACCCCTGTTGTAAGTGTTCGGTGTGGACTAACCCTAGGGAGTCACAGAGTGGTTATGTGACCTGCATAAGACCATAGACTATCTATCTAGAAATGTGTGATTATGTGAGGAAGACAGAAGGAAGTCCTAAATCAGTTCTGAGTGTTTTTGAGCCTGTGCATCAACTTATTGGAGCTAAGCATTGTGGAGTCTGCTGCTCTTAGCTAGGCCTCAGTTTCGCCATCTGCAAATAGAAGTGGATGCCAGGGCAAGATAACAAAAGCTCTTACTGGCACCCAGCCTTGAAAACATGCTTTTTGACAACTTACAGAAATCTGGCGTTTGGTGTGGTCTAATCCTAGGAAGCCCAACCGTCCTCATTGGCCCAAGGCTGAGAGGTGTCTTGGGATATAGAAGTGCCATTTTCAATGCTAAAATTATGGTAGTCTCGGGCAAACTGGGTAGTTGCTCACCCTACAAAAGGGTTGCTCCCAAGAGGAGGCAAAGGGAATAAATGGTAACTGGTGAGCGTTCTTCTATTATCCCATACATGTTACTAGTTAGGGTCAGGTCTTTGCTAGTAACGTGGTCTTGGTCCTTTATTTTGAGTGTGGCAGGAATGGAAGGAGAACTTTTCACACTCTCACCCACAATGCTCTTTCATGATGTGCAAAAATGTAAAAACGTCTCCCTGTTAAAAGTTAAGAGCTGAGCCCTAACCAGTTTGGCTCAGTGGATAGAGCGTCAGCCCGCAGACTGAAGGGTCCCAGCTTCTATTCCGGTCAAGGGCATGTACCTTGGTTGCGGGCCCATCCCCAGTAGGGTGTGTGCAGGAGGCAGCTGATCAATGATTCTCTCTCATTGATGTTTCTAACTCTCTGTCCCTCTCTCCCTTCCTCTCTGTAAAAAATCAACAAAATATATCTTTTTAAAAAGTTAAGAGCTGACTGACTCCAAAGGAGAAAGTGTTATTTTCCTTCTGTTCCCAACCATAAATATTAAAAACATAAAAAGTTGCTTCAAGGCCTCTTAAAGGGACTGTGGGACAGGCCCAGGGGTACTTCTTACCTGTCTGCCTTTCCTGCCCCATCAGAATATGGCCCAAGTTCCTCTCCTCCTTGTCTACCTGACAAACGTCTACTCCAATCAAAGGACCCGTTCTGAAAAGCATGTCCTTTTACCCCCAGGTGGGATTCAAGGCTGACCCCTCTGTGCCCTCCTGTTACTTCCTTTGCATAATTCCTCCTGAGTCTTTAACATCTGGGCTGTGATTAAGTATTCACTGCTACTCCCCATCCTCTCCGAGGTCCCTGAAGGTCAGCACCCCAGTGCCAGGCTAGTGGTGGGGCAGAAACTCTAGCTTGTGCTACATTAGAAACCCAAAGCCAAGAATGGCTGCTGAAGCATCCTGCCCTCTGTCCTGTGTGCTGGCTGGTTGACTACAACCTTCCAACACGCTCCTTTCCCATGGGAAAAATGAACCCCATTAACATAATATTAGACCTTAGTCTATTGAGCTTGAGTCCCAGGTTTTCTAGTGCCAGGGCACCTGTGTGATGTGAAAGCATTAACATTGCAGCAAAATGAAATAATCCTGTTGAATGGATGCTAAACCAGGCAGCAGCATTGACATGCACAAATACTAATCAGCCACTAATTACAACCAGAGAAGAACCGAGCACATTTTCACCGAGAATGAAAGGCTGACACTGTGTTGTGAATGGTTTAAAAAGCTACACTCATCCCTGGCAGGGTAGCTTAGTTGGTAAGAGCATCATCCCCAAAACTTAAGGTTGCAGGTTTGATCTCCGGTCAGGGCACCTACAAGAAGCAACCAACGAGTGCATAAATAAGAGACAACAAATAGATGTCTCTCTCTCTCTCTCTCTCTCTCTCTCTCTCTCTCTCTCTCTCTCTCTCTCTCATCAGTAAAAATGCACGCTCAGTCTGTATGCACAGCCATTTGTCCAGTAGGTACTGAACACCAACAAAGATGACATTTTCTTTTGACATGGGTGGCATGTTTATCTGGCTCGTTGGTTTCCAAATGGGTATCTCTTGTGTAAATCATTGGTCCCAAAGTGGGGATGCTAAACTGCTGACAATGCAGGAGAAACATTTTGCAGCCCTGCTTCTGGAGCCTTGGCTAGACTGCATGGGAGGGAAGGAGGTTAATCTGGGGATGCAAGAGAAGGAGTAAGAGAGACAGAAACCTGAGCACGTGTGCCCCGCAGACCCACCTTCAGCTGCAGCCTTTCATGTGGGACATGCCAGGAACTGTGCCCGAATTTCAGGTCCTCTGTCACTGTTCTCATCACTGAAATAGGAGAAGGCCCCAAACACTCCTGCCACTTCTACCAGGAGAACCAATAGCGGGAAACCAAGACAAGCAAGTACAGTGTGCTAGCTGAGGGCACAGACTGAGGAGTCACACAGAGGAAGTCTCAAAGATATGTGTTTATGTTGCTTTTGTGGATAAATTTGAAATAAACGAGAACTAGAGGCAGATGCTACGGTGGGCTTTGAGGCAGCCCAACTCAGCCTCCATCTCACAGAACCAGCATTTGCTGCTCTCTGACTCACCCTCACCTTTACTCTTTCAGTGATTTTCTCACTTTCTTGCCAGTTTTTGTTTTCATTTCCTAAGCAGAAATTAAAATGCCACCTTCATACCCTTTTGATATTACGTGACTGAGGTACCCGTTAGCGCACTCCTTTCTAGATTATTGGTTGCATTTTGGATGGATTAACTCATTTGGCTCAGCCAGGAGTGTGATCCTACAAGGCCCCTTTTCTCCTCTTCCATTTCGATGTTCACTGTGGCATACTTAGTGGACCGAGAGAAGTCACAGGCTGGCTGCTTTTACAACCCTCCCCGTTGTCTTTCACTCCGCGCCCCTACATGGAAAATGAAACATGGGCTGAACTCTATCTGACAGGTTAGCAATCCCTACTTATGAGACAGGTTCTTGGATAAATAACTATTTAGTTAAACTGGAAGTAAAGGCAAAAAAGAAATGAAATACAAAGTATGAAGAGTCAAGAAAAACATTAACATTGGCAAGTAGCCATTTCCTCCCATTAACCTCAATTAACCACACAGAGACTCTGGCATACATTACAAAAAACAACAACAAAAAAACAAACACATGGCTTTATGAACATGTCATGATTTTTGGTAAAAATCAAAAATAGTAATTATCAGAGCACATAATTCTATTTTGAATTCCTTTGGGAGCCTTTTCTAAAAGGCATGGAAGCTTTTGCAAGCAATAACATAAATGCTAGGTGATCATCCTCACATATATGGACCGTTACCTGCTGTGGGTGGTGGGTGTGTACTTGCATTCACACATATTTCCATGCATATTTTCACTAGTATAATTTATGCACCCAGTAAACTAATATGAACTGATCACCATCCATATGCCAGGCACTGTGCTAAACACAAAAGATACAGAGATGAGCCTGGCTCTTAAAAGGTATTCCTGTGATGCACATTAAGTGAATAAAAACATGGTTGCCCTGGACAGGCCTTGGTCTATTGATGGAAATAAACATGCAGACAGAATACAGGGTGGTAAAGTATAACAGAATTTTTATAATGCTCTTTACACGACAGCAGAAGGAGTATATACCTCTTCCCAGAATGCACAGCATTTTCCCCAAGGAATTGTTTAGGATTCTAGCTGCTCCTTCATTTCCACTTACAAAGAAAAAGAACAAGTGTATGTTACTCCTAGTGAGGAAGAGGTTAATTGCTCCCCCATTAAATCATTACTATGTTTTAAAGGAAGAAACTGAGGCATGCAACAATTTAAAAACTTGCACAAAATTGCTGCACTGATAAATGAGTAAGCATAAATTGCATTATTCTTGCAATTGATGTCCCTTCTTCCAAAGAAGAGAAAGACCATAAAATTTCATTAATTCAGACTCTCATTGTGGAGGATTTTATAGCAGTTGAAAAGGTGAGTTCGGTCCTGGTTGGATAGCTCAAGTTGGTTAGAGTGTTGTCCCAATATGCTAAGGTTGCAGGTTCAATCCCTAGTCAGGACACATATAAGAAGCAACCAACAAATGCATACATGAGTGGGACAACAAATCTCTCTCTCTCTCTCTCTCTCTCTCTTTCTCTCTCTCTCTCTCTCTCTCAAATCAATAAAAAGATTTTTTTTAAAGTAAATGAGGGAAGACATGTTTACTAATTTCTTAAGTTTAATGTCACTATTAACAGTGTTGCCTAGCAGAAGACCTGCTTGGACAGTCTCTAATAAATAGTTACACAGTTGGTTTGCAATTAAAACATCAAAATGCTGGTTGTTAACATTAAAGCGTTTTGCAAATGGTTTGTTTCCAGTACATTAAATACTCCTCTGAGACTTTTCCACACCATTAATTTACCTTGGTAGTACAAAGGTAAACTTCAACCAGCCACATCACTATTACAAATGGCCAGATAGGTGAAATGAAAAATGAGGTTTTACAGTAAATATGTAAAATTTAGAACAGAGAGAAAGCATTGAAGTATGTGAAAATTAGCTTGAAAATGTGTGATATTTTTTTAAAAGTGTTGTCAGTCTTCTGATAACATTCAAAGATCTCCATAACAAGTGATATTTTCCCTGAGAATTTTTTAAATTAGGTTTTAAAACCTTGCTTCCAGCTAAGACCTTGCATCGGTCATGGAGCAAAGACATACTTAATGACCTGGGTACCTACAAAGTCCACACGTGTCCTCAAGCCTTGGCGCCTCCTCCTCTGAGTCATTTGCACTTCATCCATCCTCCTGATTTCATCTGTCATGTGAAAACAGATGTAGAAACAAATTATTTCCAGTGAAATCATTTCTAAGGGGAGGGCGGTGGTGGTTTTCACACCACCGGGGTGTGTAGGAATTAAACAACTTTACAGTGCTCATTCACGTAAACAGAAGGAAACAAACTTTCAGTTGCCTGGTAGTGAAATGTTCAGACATGGGCAGAGGTGACCGATCTAGAGACAATAAGGTTTCCTGTTAGAATGTAATCAGAAATAGCTTCCCAGTGCTTTTAGAGGTGTTTTTTTTTTTTTTACCAAACATAAAAGATAACGCACTGCTTTTTTTGTGTGCTGTGTCTGTTTTCAAACAGCATCTGCTTTGTGCAAGCTCTCTGCCAAGCACTTTGTCTGTATTGTTTGGTACCAAAAGCCTTTGAGGGAGAACTACTGGACACTATCCCTATTTCATAGACAGCAAGACTGAGGTCAGAAACATTATGTAACTTGCCATTGCTCACACAGCTAAGAAATAGCAGAGCCTGAATTTAAACTCCCGTTTACATTTTTATGTTAGTCTTCTGTCTCCTTATTCTCTGCTACAGATCAGGTATTGTAACTTTTTCCGACTTCTCTATTGGAATCTTATTCGACATTTAAGGCCTAGTGAAAATACAACTTACCCTCTTATCTTTTCCAGTCGCACAATTCAGCATTGTCTTTCCTTCTTCAAGGCACCCTGAGTTGTCAAGAACATGTATTAGATCACACCTTGAATAACAGTGATTTGCCTGTGTGTCTGTCTACCTTAGGGGGTTGTTTGTTGCATGAAGGCAAATGAAGGCAAACATGGGGACTTGTGTCCTCGTGGCTCTTGCCATGGTGCCTTGTGTCCAATGTGCTTCTGTGGGGAAGGTGTAGCATTACCTCTGCTCCAAGAATCCGGGGGGCCAGATGGAGCGGGGAGAGGTGTGAACCTCAGGCAGTGCAGGAAAGCATGCTGGAATGAGCAAGCCACACTGTAACAGACACTAGCCAGTGTTCTAGGGGAAGACACCAAGCGTGTGTCAGATGTACATTAAGAACAAACCTGGTAACCACATAGTGGACTCCTTTGCTGAGAGGATTTAGGTAGAGCCTGTGGAATTCAGTGAGGACATGCAGGAGTCTGTGTGCCGTTGTATTGGCCTTGAAGTTCTTCTGGATTATAAAACTGAGTGATTTTCATTGTGGAAAACTAGACAAGTCAAAAATTAATTATTGCAACCCCATCACCCAAGGATTACAACTGTGTGGACAGTGATTCTCACCCTCTGCTGGATATTCAGGTCACTTGGAGCTTTTTAGAAATCCCTGTGCCTAGGTCTCTACCCCGCCCCCCACCCCCTGCCCCGACACACACACCTAATCATTCAGAGCCTCTGGATGTTGGGTCTTGGCATCTGCCTACATTAAAGCTCCTCAGGTGACTCCAACATGCCGTCAAGTTTGAAAGCTAGCAATGGCCTAAGGCCCAGGTTCTCAAAATGGGGTGTGCTGCGAGGAGGCTGCAGTTCTGCATTGCTCACCTGCTCCCAGGTGCCACTAATGCTGCTAAGCAAGGCCACGCTTTGAGGACCTGGGGTATCTGCTGTCCTCTCAATAACATTTAGCTATTTGTGGATGAAGGATTTCTTACGCATAAGTCTTTGAACAATTTACTTAAACTGTGAGCACCAGTGTCCTTATCTGCCAGATGACAGGGGATGTAGTAGACATTTTACAGTGTTTGTTACCCAAATGTCTAGACACATTTAAGGGAATCTCAGACTGGAAATGAGGCAAGATTAAACCCTTAAACACATGCTACTCCAGGCATCATCTTTGGAGCTTATAGTAAGAGCAACATCCTGTGAGCATTTAATACGTGCCAGGAACCAAGTTAAGCATTTTAAATCAGTTATTTAATTTAATAAGCCTCCTCTTACAGAGGAGGAGGCTGGTATTTAGAAAGCTAAGTAACTTGCCGAAGCACAGGCAGTTGCCTAGGGGTGGGGCTGGGATGTGCAGCCAGGCAGTCTGATGCCAGAGCCTGAGTCTGGATGGCATACTGTTCACCAGTACACCAGGATGCTTCTCAGACTAGATCGTCTCTAAGACCCATGCAGACAGTGTAATTTAGAATGCAGGATACTTCATTCTTCCTTATTTTGATCCATCAGTATTTAGAATGATGCAAAAAAAATCCTGGCAGAAAGAGAAGGGGGAGATATGCACCATATTGCACATCTGAGCACACACGTCAGTGCTGTGTTCATGGCCCCTTAAGGTGGCATCGTTTCATACTCCATCCTTAATCTTGGTTCACTATCTGTAGCTGAACTTCTCTGAAGAAATCCATATGGCATTCAAGGTTTAGCTAAAATCGCCTGGAGATTTATTCAGGTGCATAAATATTTCTCTATCTCAGCCAATTCAAAAGGCAGAGCCACGAGGCTGTATGAGATTTGCAGGAGAGCCATGAGGGTTGGTGATGTGGAGAGGACCCGAGGGGAGGACATATGGGATTAGGGAAGTATTCTGGCAAAATTAAGCTCACAGCATCTCTGGTCCTGTGTGTGTGTGTGTGTGTGTGTGTCAGGACCACCTGCTACCAGAGGGAATTATTCAGAGGAAAGGCCTTTGGAAAGATTCTCCACCATAGATCGTCTTCATTACTTATTACTCCTCCTTTGTTAGCCACTATCTTATCCTTCCGCCTAGTGGCAGTTGCCTTGACCCAATGTCCCTCATTGACCTAGTCTACAATGAGTGGTACAGTGGGGGACCAGAGCTTGCCTGTACCTCAGAACTCTCTCTCCGGGCTGTGGGCAACTCCATCTGTTAACTAGGCCCCAAAGGAGAGTGCCAGGTGTGCCAGCATCAGCATTTTTCCTTCACAAGCTAGCTTTTCCCTCCGCTACCTGTAGCAGCCACCAAATCCTGGATCCAAAGGGGAACGTGTTTCTGGCAGAAGAAACGCCGCCTGTGATTTCCCTGCTGCTAAGACAGGAAATGCCGTCTGCGGGCTTGCAGAATAAGAGCATAAGAGCATGAAACGTGCCTATTACAGAAAAACAACAGCTACGCAGCACGTGGGACCCACAGGGTTTTCAGACTTTGGCTTAAGATGCCCCCTCGCTTACACAGTTTTAAAGCTTCTGTGAGCATCTTGGAAGTAACTATTGACAAAGAAAGTTTGAGTTGCAGGCATAAGCTCCCTCGGTGATTTCCCCTGTCAGGTTTTCTTAAGTAAATTTAATAGTGGCGCTGCATGCTCACTCGAGCAGCTCCAAATCTTTACACCTGCTGAAACAGCCCTCACTTCAGAGGCGTGTCTTCTGGGGCCAATTTCTAGAATCCTGTCTTTAACCCCCTCAGAGCGGATGTTGTAAGTCTTTATTTCTTTCTTTCATATTATTTTTTTTCTTTCCAAATGAGCATCCTATGATCTGATGCCACCCATTACTTAGTATTTTTAAAAATAAGCGTAATACCAGTGTTCACTTTAACTGTAATTTTTTCTACAATACTGAATTTGCATTTACTGTGGCCCTTTTATTCTCTCTCTCAATTTATTGTACAGCCTTATGTCCATGTGTAAATATTGCAGGGAACATTTTAAGGCTTCCTGATGGGCTAAAAAGAGAGATGGAAACAGGTTCTAGAAGTTATCCTCTTAGAGAAGAGACAATAAATTCCTGGGAATGACTAAGGTTTTTATTTTCCTCGTGAAAAACGTGCACTCAGGGTTAAATGACATTTTTACTTTTTATCATCTGAGAAGTATGCATATAGGTGTTCATGTTGATTCTGTGGGTAAACAAAAACTAGATGACAGCCCCTCTTCCTGCCCAGGTGACCTACACAGCAGGACTCCGGTCCATTAAGAAAAAAAATGTTCTGATATTTGTACTTTTTACACTGAAGAAACGTTAGGACATGCCTAGAAGAGGAAACAAGGCCTAGGGAAAAGATGTGATTGCTGTAATCACATACCCAGTTACTGACGGCGTTGAGACTGGGACTCAGATCTCCTGGCTCCTAAGTGGGTGACTTTGCCATCACTCTGCATGCTCACCTGCCAGGGAAAGGGGCAAGATGCTTCAGAGTTTCTGGGTTTGAATTCTAGCTCAGTCATTAGAGACTTTGTGCAACTTATTTACCTCAGTGTCTTCCTATAAATGGAGTCAGAATAGTTCCCATTTACCTGAACTCTTGTGAGATGAAATGAGAACACATATGTAAACCATTTAGTGTAGGGCCTGGTACCTAGTATCAAGTGTTGGACACTGCTATATTAGTATTTGCCCACCTTTTCCCATAAATTAGATAGATGTGGGAGAATGGTGGGATGACCACAAAGCCCCTGTGCATGACATTAAAGAATGAAATTTTTAATCAGCAGATGAAAAAAAAATTTAAAGGCTCTCAGGAATTATTCTAATGACCTCCAACTATCAGCATGGAAGAGGGTGTCCAAAAAATGGGGAAAATATTAAAATCATTAAGAGGATGGAAGAGAGCATTCAGATAACGTTAACTCCCATGCTTTGGGACCATTATGGGCTCTTTATAAACAATATTGAGAATTCTAGGAGCCTGCATCCATGTTTCCATCATTCAAACATGTTTTGCTTGATACCTACAATGTGTCTGATTCTATGTTAAATACCAAGAACATGAGATGAATAAGATCTAGTCACTACCCTCTTGTCTATATACTGTCTGGAAAGAATGACTCTTCAGCAAACAGCTAGAGCCAACTATTGGGTGATATGACTGCAGTATTTATATATTCAATAAATGTGATAGGTACTGATCCACGCTCCTGAGCTTAACTGGGGAACTACTCAGTCTCTTCCTTCCTGAAACCAGAAGGGGGATTGAGGCAATAGTAGAGTCACATGGAACGTGCTAGAAGAGAGAAGGAAACCAGTGAACTGTCTGGAAGGATGGTGAGGGGTGTACTAGATAGCAGGGGGGTAGGCGTGGAGAAATGGGATATGAAGAACGCAGAGTTAAAGCACTAATTTTGGTTCACAGGGCTGATAATTCTAGTTTTATTTTTAAGACAAACCCAGCTTCCATGGGTCTTGGAAAATTATGCTGAAACAGCTAAGAACTATGCTGCTTTAAGTAGCACTTAAAGAAAATGTGAATGTCATGCAGTAGATTACACAGCTGCGACCCAGGACACCCATGGGAGAAGGAGCAGGGAAAAGATGTCACCTTATAAGTGTCCCTCCTCTGACCGTAACTGCTGAGAACAGCCTGAGTCCCCTTTGAACAGGCAGCCACATGTTCATGCTCAGGCTGTTTCTCAGAGTGACTGTTAGACTCCTCCGTTTCCACAACAGAAAATCAAAAGTGGCCATTTTTAACGTAATTGCACGGTCCCAGCCATGTGCCCTCCCGCCTTCTTTACCAAGTATCATTCACTGTGGACTGGGCTCGCCCCCCTTCCTAAACTGGAGGCTTGCATATGTAATTATATCGAATGATGTGTTTGTTTCTATCTCCGAACCATATTCCAATGCCTGCCCGCGATTTATCTTTGAAATGCAATTTCGTCATGTCAGTCCCCAATTTACTGTGCCCAATGGGTCTGCAGTTACATGCATGATGTACATGCCTGTCTCCTGCAGAGATTGCAATGAGGTTGCCTTCCACGGTGATGAATCACAGCAGTTGAAGAGGGAGGTTGCTTTCCTTTATCCTTTCTCCTTTTCTGAAGCCCAACTGCCTTCTGCTACAACAAAGTTGTTAAAAATGAAGATGCAGCTTTGGCGATTTTAACTGGTTCCTCTGGACTGTGAGGGATGGCTCACTGCTTTCCTTTCTGATGGTAAAATACACAGTGCTGCTAAAGCATCATAGCTCATCCTATGTGCGTTCCTTTAGACCAGCGATTGTCAACCGGTATGCTGCAAGCATTTTTAAAACATACAATACCTGACTATTTAGTCAGGGGCACTGATCTCTTTTCCCCTAGATTGTCAAATAACAGAAATGACAACAGTCAACACAGCATTAACTGTTAGTGTGAATGCCCTGTCTCGGACCATAAATATATAGGTCATATAATAGAGTCGCATCTTATTGGTCATGCTGCATAATAAGGTTACATGTCATTGGTTAATTCTTGGTACCAGAAATCCTTATAGACATTTATAGGCACCTGATTTTTTTTGTAAAGTTACTTTGGAGCCAAAAGGGGAAGCAATTAATATCATTTTTATTAGTGTGGTTACTATTTTCATTGGTAAAGCAATCAAATATACCTTGGCCAAAAAAAAAAATTTTTGGTGTGCCATGGAATTTTAGTAGTAATTAGTTTATGTGTGCCATGAGATGAAAAAGTTTGAAAATCACTGCTTTAGAGGGAAGAAAGCTTTTGTCCCTTTTTGGCTTCACTAGCCCTGCTTGATGAGCGTTATTTTTATCAGTACAGTAACTACCAGTTGTGGCTTTAACCCAACATGTTTTGTTCATTATTTTTATGCTCCAGATCCCCCTGGACAAACCTGAACACTCACTTCCTTCCAACCCCTCTTCATGCCTGATTCCTAAATAACTCACTCACCCCATCATCCATTCATCAAGGATTTTGAAATGTCTGTCTTCTACAACCAGAAAGACGTGTTAAAATCTAAAAGACAGAGTTATGGTTCCCTATTGATGTGTAATCATATAAAATATCACTCACCCATTTAAAGTATGAATTCAGTGTTTTTCAGAATACGAATGGAATGGTGGAACTATCACTATAATCTGTAATTTTAGAGTATTTTCATTACCCCCCGCAAAGAAACATTGTGCCCATCAGTTGTCAGTCCCTGTCCCCAAGCCAACCTCATCTGATTTTTCTACCAATTAGACACTTTCCTCTTTTTTCTGTGAAAATAAAGGCAATATAAACCTAGAGACCTGAAGCCCACATAGGCTGTCCTGCCTGTCGTCTAGGAGCAGATGTTGCTTGCCTTCCTCACAGCCCCAGGTTCACTGTTGGGTATGCTGTTTCAGACTTTTCAGAAAGTCTGTAGCTTCCTCTGTTGGCTGATAAACATGTGAAAAACACATCTTGGTGAAGGTATACAGATGGGAGAGGAGTCACTGCTCTCTCAGTTACACATGCGCTTTGTTAAAATGCGTGACCCTTCTAAAAATTACCCTAAGAATGATCAGGGGTGGAAGCTGGCCTCTTCCCTGGGCCCCATTACACCGCAGTGGGCTGTGAAACTCAGCCAGTAGGACCTGAAAGGACACGAGTGCCCTCAGGGAAAAGGAGGGCAAAGGGCTCCTGAAGAGCAGCAGGCAGACAGCAGAGTGGAAGTGACACGGCTTCACCCATTCAGAACCTCAATAAAAAAAAGTATTTCTCATTCCCACTGTGACCTCTCACAGAGGATGGTCCCGGAAGAAGTGAAAGGCCCCTGCCCCCGTTTGAGAAGATAGTTACTTCTCACTTGGAAAGGGCCTCTGTGACATATGACCTTATAGAATAGAATAACCTGAAAATGAAGGCATCATATTGGTGTGTAAGACGTCCACTGGTGTGACCACATCGACCCACAGTCAACATGAACCAGGGAGCTGTGCTCCCTTTTATTCCTCTTTTATCGCCCCACCCACTAGTGCACTCACACATCATCTCCATCTCCCCCTTGCTCACTCCCAGGCACACACTGAGCCCGATTGTCTGCTCCAGATGCTAACGCAGCATACTCCTATCCTGCATGTGGCTGAGCAGAAAAACTAATATCAATAAAGAGTCCTAGTGAGATTCAGCAAGGGGTCTTGGGATGATGTAAACCTTCTCTTAGAATCTGTGGGCCTTCTCAGGCATCACCCCCAAGAGAGTCAGATGCAATAAGTGGGGGATGGAGTGGGACATAGAACCTAATTGTTGAGTTTCCCTGGAAGTTCTGATGGGGAGCTGGAAAAGAGAAGTTACTGAATCTCTCCCTTGCAATTACTGATAACAGTCTTCTCCCCATAGCCTTGAACAGTTGCTCATCTTTGTATCTGAGAGTGAGAAGGATGTCATCATTCACAGAGAGATCCTCAATCAATGGCTTCAAATAAATGTTAAAGGCATCCACACTCTGCCCACCATCATAGACTTTCCTTACACACTAGGCAGTACCTCCCAAGCAGCAGTCTAAGTCTGTAGTAAAACTGAAGATTAAAATACAAATTATCTCTCTCTTCCACAGCAATTTTTGTCAACAGAGCATTAATGAGGTTCCCATTCTTTGTTTTAGGCCACGAGCTAGGTGGGCTTATGAATGAAAAGGCAGGCCCTTCCCGTGAAGGAACTGTGTCAACGTGTCTGTTGGGGAAATGCAGACATATGAGCAAAGGATGATCATAGAGGGCAAAAAACAATGATGGTGGAGGATACCATTCTGATGGGACATGTCACATGGGCACTTACCCTGGCTAACACCTGAGCTAACAGCTGATCTACATTTGAAGTCATGGGTGAAGTAGTGGAGTGGGACACATTCAAGGAAGAATTCACAGAAAGGCAGGTTCATTTGTGCAATGATAGCGTAGACTTCCCTTCATAGGAGTGTAGACAGGTGAGAAAGAGGGGAGGGGAGTGGCTTGTAAGGAACCCTGCTACGCCCAGTGGGATTTTATTTTGAAGGCCATTTAACTGCCTGGGGCCTCTTCTTGGCTTCCTCTAAAGTCTACCACGTACTCCCACCCACCACCTCTGTCTAAAATAAAAGCTGGAGGTCATGGGATCCTCAGCCAACCTCAGTAGGAGAGCTTTTCCTTATTCCACAGACTTTGCCAACCTTAGGAGTGAGCTTTTCATGGGGTTTTACTCTTGGCAGCAATTTCCTGTCAGTCAGCATATGTCATGAAAACAGCCCAATCCCGATGTTTCTCTCTCATCGATGTTTCTAACTCTCTATCCCTCTTCCTTCCTCTCTATAAAAAAATCAATTATATTTATATATATATATATATATATATATATATATATATATATATATATATACAGCCCAATCCATAAGTCTTTTGTCTTCAGGGACATTGTAGAATCAAGAAATGGAATGTAAGTTTGATCTTGTAATTGCCATTTGACAATAATAATAATAAAACCTGCAAGAGACAAATTGGTGCAATAAGCTGGATGGCTGGAGGTTTTGTCTTCTCATTCCCTTTTCTTTATCTTTATACTCAAATGGGCGATTCATTTATGAGAAACACCATTCAAGGGAAAGATAGGTATTCCTCAGGTGGGACTTACTTTGTGTGAAGATTTAAAAACATAATAAATGATAAAATTACAGTATGAAATCTTAGGTATGTGAGTTATTAAATCTGCAATAATTTTGTGTACAATAGTTATTACAAAAATAACCTTCTTTGTCAAGTTTTAAAAAAAACATTATAAGCATTAAAAAGTTAAAAAGAAAGTGCTGTTTCATAGCCTGAATCTAATCTACATCAACAACATATTAATTGTTCAAGAACTCTAAACTCTTTAATGAGGTTCCTACTGTATAATTTTAATCATATGCAAATAAATCATTGAAATTCCTTTCTATCAGAAAAACAATGGTTCTTCAGTGAGTTTTTATGTCCCCAAAGTGATTACATTACCTGAGGTAAGCAAAACCCCAACACATTTTTCAGGTTTTCTTTGTAAATGTTATTTTGCTTTAAGAAGAATTCTTCCCTGGCTGGTGGTCTCAGTGCTTAGAACGTCAGCCCTCACACTGAAGGATCATGGGTTCGATTCCTGTCAAGGGCAGGTACCTGGGTGGCAGGTTCAATCCTCGGTCCCTGGTCAGGGTGTATGCTGGAGGCAACCCATTCATGTATGTCTCTCTCCTCCTTCCTCCCGCCCTTCCACTCTCTCTAAAAATCGATGGGAAAAATATCCTCAGGTGAGGAATAACCTTAAAATAACAGAATAATTCTGAAGACTCCTGAACTGCTTATCCAGAAACAAGGAAGAATTCTGAGACCATCTTATTGCCACTGGGACTGGAAAGTGACAGTTCCTTATCACTTCTGCTTTTTTCTTTAACTGGACTTGTTTCCCACACTCCATTCCCCAGATATTTAAAAGTCAAATATTCTCATTTCTACACAGGTCTGATTACAACAACTTCAAGGAAACTGGATCGAGAACAACAGGCAGAACATTTTCTGGAGGTAAGCTCATAGAGGGAACTGACATTTATTAAAACTGACTCACTAAACCTCTTCAACCTTCCACATAAACTGTAACTTTACTATCTTTGATCACTGGCCTACACTGTGAAGGTGTTTATCTGGGCCTGACTGGTCCTGAATTTGGAGATTTCTCATACATTGCCCTGCGCACACGCCTGTGTCCAACAAGGGAGGCAGAGCAGCCTTTGCATTCTGCTGAAAACAAGCAGATGTATGGATGTCTCTTCTTTGATTTCAGGCTCCTTGGTCAACTATAGAAAAAGAAAGTTCAGGAACAGAGCCCTCTGAGCCTCAGCTGTAGAGCAGGAAGGAGTGGCATGCTGCCCTGAGGGTGAAGTGCATCGTTTGTGAAGCACCTGGCTTTACTCCTCTTTTTTTTTTCCCTGGGAGAAGTTTGAGGAAGGGAAGGCTGCAAGTTGATTCACTGCCCAAGATGACTTTTCTGAAACTATAAAATGCACTCCTATAATTCATTAAGACAGAAACAGCAGAATTATAAACTATAAGAACATGATTTCTGGATGGGAAAAAGAAACACCAGAAGGCAAAGGATGGAAAAGTAGGCATGAAAGAGCTTTGTGGAACAGTCTTTCTGTACATATCTCAACTATGTTTATTGGGAAGCTTGAAATGCAAGTAGAGTGTGCGTGACATTGTGATTTACGTATGATTGTCTGGTATGGAACAGGTGACAATGCTTAGAAGTTAGGGGTTTGTTGAAGTGTTGCAATGTATCTATGCTTTTAAGATGATCTGTTAGGCTTTAAGAAACATTGGAATTCACAGGTCCTCTTGGTATGCACACATGCACATGCCCACACACACACACACACACACACACACACACACACGCCCCTATGCCCCTCAAATCCCTGCTGTTCTCCTTTAAATCAGTACACCTGTAATGACATATAAAGAACAGTGGATTAGGAATCAGTGCCCTTGGGTCCCAGAACTGCATTGTCATGAATGGCATGAAGCTGTTTCATTGCCCTGGGCCTCAGTTTCCCATACTGTGAAATGTGACGAATAATTACTACTCTGTATAACCTCAAAGCATCACTATTAGGATCAAATCTTACATTTTTTATTAAAGTTTCAGTATTTATTTATTTATTTATTTATTTATTTATTTATTTATTTTTTACAGAGAGGAAGGGAGAGGGATAGAGAGTTAGAAACACTGATAAGAGAGAGAAACATCGATCAGCTGCCTCTTGCACACCCGCCACCACTGGGTGTGTGCCCACAACCAAGGTACATTCCCTTGACCGGAATCAAACCCAGAACCCTTGAGTCTGCAGGCCGACGCTCTATCCACTGAGCCAAACTGGCTAGGGCAAAATCTTACATTTTTTATATCACAGAATGTTTAAAACTCTTAAAGCATAATGTACATAATAAAGGATCATTATTATGATGATGCAGCCTCCTAATAACCCTTTTAAAATACTGCTATCATCTTATAAAGATGAAAGACTCCAGGCTGCCAAAATATAATAATTCTATTTTTTTCCCCAAAATTACACTGATGGGCTGCAGGATGTACCTGGTCCAGAATTAGAGAACGTTTGCCAGGATAGTAACACTTTATATTATCTTGTGCTCCTCGCCTTTGCAGCAGAGTCCACAATTCCTGAGGAGGCTGTGTGCTCAAACACTGGGACCCATTACCTTCTGTGGGGAAATGGGAGGGGCTCTCAGTAGCTGGGGAATCTGCCTGAGATCACTTACTGGCTTGTCCCTGGAAAGGTGGTGTATTCAGGGTGTGTGTGGTGCACAGTGTGTGGTGCACAAGAGTGTTTTCCAGGCACGTGAGTATACATCCTTTATAGACTTTCCTCAATACTGACCAAACATTCTGGTTGTTGAGACAGACAATGATGGATCTGGCCCATCATGGCTTCATGTCTGGTATCATCTGCCTAATGAAGTAGTGTAGTAGAGCAGTTAACGACCTCAGAGGGCCGTTGGGAGAATCAAATATGAAATCTGTGTCAAACATTCAGTCCAATATCTGGTGTTAAGCAGGTGCTCAGTAAAGTATAGTTATAATCACTGTGATTTAATTATTATCATATCCTACATAATAAAACCCTAATATCCAAATCAACCAAATGGAGGAACGACCAGTCGCTATGATGAGCACTGACCACCAGGGGGAAGACGTTCAATGCAGGAACTGCCCCCCTGGTGGTCACTGCGCTCCCACAGGGGGAGTGCCACTTAGCCAGAAGCCGTGCTCACTGCTGGTGAGCACAGTGGTGGTGGTGGGAGCCTCTCCCATCTCCGTGGCAGTGCTAAGGACCCCTTGGGGGATGTCCAACTGCTGGCTTAGGCCCACTCAGCATAGGCCAGGCTGAAGGGGATCCTTCCCCCGCCCTCCCCCTGCCCCCAGTGCATGAATGTCATCCACCAGGCCTCTAGTATTATCATAATACCTGAACTCTCTTAAAGATCTGACTTGTCTCCACATTCCAAGACAATAATAGCTCCAAGCACTGGCATGCAGAAGGAGCCCAGGCAGCAACCCCTGGACTCTGCCATGTTGTAGGGGCTGCCCTATGTGCTAGGAATACAGAGTGAACATGAAGGATGGAAAAACACGTGATAAAGGAAGAAATGCTATGAGTTCAGCTACAAGCTCTCTAATGCCACTCAAAGAAGGTTCCATGGTAGTGCCTGAAAGTGGGATTTGGTGTAGTCAACGTTCAATAGGCTGGCTAAGATGACCTCTTTAAGGAGGTAGCAACTTGGTGACAGGAAGCCAAGATTCTATTCAAGACCAGTATGACTACCAGGCCAGAGTGATTAAGGGTAGAAAGGTAGAGGAAGGGGGTAAATGTGCTAGTATATCAAATTGGAAAAAGCAACCAGGTCTGCAGTAATGGTTCTGAATTATTTCTGAGTGCAGTGACAAGTCATTAAGGTGGCGTGACATGATATCATTGGCAGTGTAAGAGGTAGATGGCTGCTGTGCTGGGCAGAGACAGGCTGGGGCAGGGCACAAGTGGTGGGGTCTTTTAGTGGGAGCCAGAGATGATGGAGGTTTGGATGAGTGTTGTTAAAAGATGATGAGAGAAGACTATTTAGGTGATAAAAGTAAACTTTATTTAACACTTTATGGAGTGGACTGTCTCCATTTAGAGAACTGCAAAATAGGGCTGAAGGCAGGGTGCTTTAGTAGAGTAAGGAATAAAGAGCAAGAAAGAGAGAAAGAGGAAATATCTGATGGGCTGGGACCACATAGTCAGCCTTGCTTTGGGTGAGAAGGCCCAGGGTTGGGTTGGCGGTTGGTGGCTGACTGGATATGCTGTATTTCTGCTCAGGCGGAGCATTAACAGGGTCAGAAATGTTACCTGTTTCAGTTTTTGACTTGACACCCTGGACAGGAGCACTTCCATGCTGGGCCTAGGAAGTTACTTCAACAGGGTGAAGCCAGTGGTTCAGACTGAACTTGTCTAATACAAATCCCTCGTGATTCTGGCCAAGAAGCAGCACACTGGCCTTCCTGAGTTGTCAGAATGGAGGGTTTTAGAACTAGGTCATTTGAACCAAACTAACTTGTCTTCTGCGTGCTTCCAGGGATCCTCTCCTGCTATGGAAACAACTTAAATCTCTCTCTCTCTCTCTCTCTCTCTCTCTCATATAATTCTAGCCCACATTGCTTTTTTGCAGATGACATTGCTGTGACAGTCTAAAGGACATTCATATCTTTTATTTAAATTTAAATATGTTTTCATTAATTGAGGGGGGGGGAAGGAAAGGGAGAGAAAGAAAAAAGAACATCAATGATAAGAGAGAATCATTGATTGGCTGTCTCCAGCAAGCACTTTACTTGGGATCAAGCCTGCAGCCCAGGTCTGTGCCCTGACCAGAAATCTAACCAGTGACCTCTAGGTGCATGGGATGATGCTCAACCAACTGAGCCACACCGGCCAGGGCCATTTGTTTTTTCTGAATGGATCATGGAAAGAATATCATTTTTACTCAGTCCTGAAAAATGCATACATACACATATACATACATACACACATACATACATCTGCATTCTATATAATAAAGCCTAATATGCTAAGTGGTGGTCGGCCATTCAACTAATCAAAGCATAAAATGCTAATGATATGCTAAGCTGCTCAACCGCTTGCTATGCGTGCACTGAACACCAGGTAGCAGACGCTTCAACCTGTAGGCTAGCTTGCTGCTGGGGTCCAGCTGATTGGGACTGAGTGAGATGGGCTGGATACTCCCTGGAGCCCTCCCATGGTTTCTCCCTGGCTGGCCAGCCTCCCACATCTCTCCCCAGTCCCAATTGTGCTCCAGTGGGGTCCCTCGGCCTGGCCTGCACCCTCTTGCAATCTGGGCTGAGGGACGACCCCCCCTCCCCCCCCAGTGCACAAATTTCATGCACCCGGCCTTTAGTTATATATTATCCAGATTAGTGTTCTGCTCTGTACACACGTTTTTATATCTGCTGATACATGTGTCATTTGTAAGTACTATGTGGGGTGATTAACTTCCTGGAGAGCCTTTAATTGCTAAGATAACCCTATGCTCCTCTTAAACTCCTATTAACCTATAGCTCTATTTTATATTTCTTCATTCCAATAAAATTAAATTTCTCTTCTTGAAAGTACTCATTTAGAAGCTGACCTGGCAGGTGCTCTTATGAATAAGTAACCAGGAGGACATTTATGATTTGTTTGTAGTTTGCAGTCCTCATGATAACAGGCACTTTTTACACTGCTGGGTGCCTGCCTGTACATTGATTTAAGATATTTAGCTTGACCATGTATGGGCTGTAAGGATTTTTGAGTCTGTAATCATTCACCTTAAATCTCTGACTATAGGAGGAAAGTTATTAACAGAATCCAAGGGACTTGCAAAAAAAGCAAGAACAACAAAGAACTATAGAAAAATTCACAAGTATAGCTTACACTTCTTAGGTGAATTCTGAGCTTTAAACTCTTGCCTAATTTGGAAGTCTGTAATGTGAAAATAATTGGTCTGATCTTCTCTCCCTCCCATAAAATGCAAACGTCAGGAATTTTTGGCTCACTTATTCAAAGTCATATACATAACTTTACAGCCAATTATGATGATAGTGGAGGTAGAAGCCTGATTCTAGCAAATAGATGCAGGAAGTTGATAATGGATGCATAAACTAAATAGTGAGTTAACATTTTAGCTTAGTGGTTGTGACTTCAGTCCTGATTACCTCATTATCAGAGATGGCAGCTGTGAAATAAAGAAATAAAGGCACTAATTTTTTCTTATAATCACTTGTACAGATTGTTTCCTCACCTCCTAAATTTAAACTCCTTATGGGATTGAAACTTGATTTATCAAACTAGTAAATGGAAGTGGTGTGGGAAGGCCTGCTGTTAAATTCAGGCACACCTGAGAAGCTATTTTGGAGCTGCTCACAGAGCTTAGATAGCCCTCTGGGCCTCTGAACCCTCTTTTCCTCATCTGTAACAATGTAAAGAGTATGTGAAATGACAGGTAAAAAGTGTTCAGGATGCTGTCTGTTAGACAGGAAGTGTTCCATGAATGGTAGTGGCTGTTGTCAGCACCAAATGTCTTTCTCCTCTCTGTATTCAGAGCAGCCAGACGCATAGCTGAAAAATGGGAGGCACTCAATAAATGTCCCATGATTGAGTGGTTAATCTAAGAGACCTTTATTTTCCCCTAGATGAGATCTTGGAGGGGGTATTAGCATACTGTAAAGTACATGAGCTCAGAGACAGAAGTAATGGAAGGCACTGCCTCTTTCCATTTGCTTTGATCCTCCATTTCCTCATCTGTAAAATGGAGTTAATAACCCCAACCTCATGGATGAACTGCACAAAGGGCCTGGCCCACAGAGACACTGCTAACCCAACCTCTGCCCCTCCCTCTTTTCTACCTCCTCCCTTTGCCCCTTGTCCTCAACATACACCTTGTCAGCTCCCTTTCTCTTTTCAGTACTGACCCCAGTAGTATGAATAGCTTATTGACTTTTCTTAAAAGATATGGCCACTTAAATAACTCTATACTGCTGGCTTCATTATGTGTGAATCTTTATCTTGCTTGCTGAAAGAGTATTGGTTTGCCTCCCTTTTGATCTTGAAATGTTTCTCTGTTCAGGGCTGGATGGTTCTGATAAGAGAACAGTGAGAGATTATTTTATTTGCAAATCAAAAAGGATGACAAGACTCAGGAACACCTATAAAGACAGAGGGTGAGAAATGATGTTGTGTGTGCGTACAACCTGAAGTAACCAAGAGAATGTGGTGATGTTTTATAGGGCAGTTGGTATAAATAACAAAACACAGTACACTAGATCTGTAGGAATGTCAGTTATCTAGTCTCTGTCCCTCTCGCGTACTCATCCATAACCATTGTCCTGAGTAAGGGGCACCTCATGTGACTGTTTTCTTTTCCTGTCTTAAGTTATCATCCCTTTTATTTTCTGGGGGAAAAGTACTGCCCTTTGCTGTTTTTATAACATTTCCTCCTTGACTTAGGATGCAAATTGATTTCTTTGGTGAGTGCACTCCTTAGCGGTTTCTTACTTTGATAAGCATCTGCTTTGGAAATGATGGTAATTGCTGGTGCTAAAGAATCACAGGCCTATTTCAACCCATTAAGAAGTCCATATTTTGATCATTTAACTGAGAGAAATGGAAGTTTCTCTCATTAGATTCCTCTTGCTGATACCCTCGAAAACTTTGCAAGAAGTACCAGCAGGCCCTCAAAAAAGATGGATATATCGGCACATAAACAGCGCCTGTCACAGGCTCAGGACTCAGAAGCAGAGTTGCGTATTACTTCTGCTTTCCAGAGCTCCCAAGAGAGCATGGCACCCTCTCCTCTAGGTCTCTACCTCCAGGCCCACGTCTTTTCAAGCCCTAGTTCATCTTCATGTTGCATCAACTTGAATGAAGTTCATGGAAACTCACTTTTTTCCTCCTGTCTTAAAAGCTTTATCAGATGCTTATTCTGGGCCTGGCATAGGGGAGGCAGTAAGGTTCTGATACCAAAGTGACTGTTTTTCTATTTGCCTTTCACACTGAGGTCTTTAAGAGACAGAGCTGTTTGTTATTCATGAACTACGACAGTTAGCTGGCGTCCTGGAATCAAGGAGCTGATTTTCATTCACATCATCCAAACTGTTTCTCTCCCATTATATAGATGCAGAAACTGAGACACAGACAAGAGAAGAGAGAAAGGTCCAAGGTCACACAGTCACTTCATCATAGTGCCCAGTATAGGTCTTCCTTCTTTATAGACCAGCGCATCCAACAGCATATTGAAATGTGGCAAATTGAGACATCTTTGCCCACTGCCATTGTCTAATCGATTTACCAGGTGCTAAGGGATCAGTATACACATGTCTGGAAAGACGAGGTTTTCTCTTATTCTCTTTGGTTGTCCATTCACCACTCCCTCAGCTGTTCCTCAGCACCTACTGTTCTCTCCTTCACTGCGCACCCAGCTCCAGACAGGGGATCTCTCTGCTGCTTTGCACCACCTGAGAGGATGCTGTGCCCACACTGTGAGTACCAACCTGGACCCCAGCAGAAGAATGACTATAGTCCAGATATTATGGACTGAATTGTACCCCACCACACAAAGTCATATGTACCTGTCCTAGTCCCTAGTACTTCACAATGAGACTTTATTTGGAGTCTTTAAAGCGGAAATTAGGCCCTGGCTGAGTAGCTTAATTCGTTAGAGCATCCTCCCAATACACCAAGGTTACAGGTTTGATCCCCAGTCAAGGCACATACAAGAATCAACCAACCAATGAATGCATCAATAAGTGGGACAATGAATCAATCTCTCTCTCTCTCTCTCTCTCTCTCTCTCTCTCTCTCCCCTTCTCTCTCAAAGCAATTTTAAAATTTTGTTTAAAGGTAATTAAATTAAACTCAGGTCTTTCGGTTGGGCCCTAATCCAATAGGATAGCTATCCTTTTAAGAAAATGTAATGAAGACCAGGCATATATAGAAGGAAGACCATGTGAAGACAGAGGGAGAGGACAGCCACCTACAACCCAGGGAGAGAGGCCACATAAGAAACCAACCCTGTCCACACCTTGATCTCAGGCTTCTAGCCTCCAGAATGAAAAAATGGATTTCGGTCATGTAAGCCACCCAGTTTTGCCTTCTGTTATGGCAACCCAAAGCAAACTCCTAACGCAAGCCAGACTTCATTTCCTGGCCTGGCCTGCCCTCGCTTCTCCACAACCATCTCACAAGGCTTCCTAAGGGACTGAGGCAACCACAATTACAGTCCAGGGGGATAAAACCATGATCTAAATATGGTTATTTACATGTTCCAGGCTCCATGCCACCAGTTAAAATCTTCATGGAAGTCCCCTTCAGGGCCTACCTTGGCTTCTAACTGCTCCAAAGGCCTGCTTTTCTGAGCGCTGCCTCCTCCACAGTCCCCACTGAGGGTTTCCTGCCCATCCTTCCCAGAAACCCTCCAGCTTTACCCATGGGATGTGTTCTAGCTCGGGAATAAAGCTCTTCTCAGAAGTACATTTTCCTTAAGTCTGGGACCATTCCCAGAGCAGGTGTCAGCAGGGCAGTCAGGAGTGGCCTGGGCCACTCCTCGCCCAGTTAAACAGGGAGGAGTGGTGGTGACAGCAGTTGTGTTGACAGTGGTGTGTGCACACCTATGCACACACATTCGCATGAGGTTGTCATTCCAATTTCTGTAGAACAGTTTGGGTTGGTGCGGGCCCTGAAGAGTGATCCTTTGTGAGATCCTGCCAGCAGTGTGAATTGCGGATGTATTTCTCAATTGCCCAAAGAGTAAATATTGAATCAGACACACACATGAAGTTTTCAAGTCAAATTATTAATTCTCAAAGGCACTTTGTTCAAAACAGAGAGCGCGAGATGCCCACAGGCCTGGGCAGGGAACTCAGAGGAGCAGCGTGTGTCTGGTGGGGACAGAGGGGGAGCATGGCGGGTCTCACCTGCCCTTCTAAACAGGCTCAGCCAGGGACAGGCGTGGAAGCAGGTGGGCCCAGTTTCATCAGACAAAATAACAAAGTGGGATTTACATGTCAGATCTCCTTACGCTAAACGTTGATACCTCCATTTTTTAAAATGAGCCTCTGTTTTGCAACATATGATATGAAGGAAGATTTCTTTCCTGCTTCATAATGTGTAATCCACTCATAATCAAATAATTCACAGGTATTATAGAATACGGTTTGTTTCTTGACATCTCTTTTACTCACGTTTTTTCACAGAGTGCCCCTTTGGATTCAGGGGAATATTAGAAATGAGCCCAGAGGTTGGAAATAGCAGCCTGTGAGGACTTGGTTCAGATCTCAGCTGAGGGTATCTTCCCACCCGCTCTGCTATGAACCAGGGAAGCGGGGTAGGGTGAGGAGGGGTGCTGTGGGTCCTTGGATTACGTAGAGTTTCCTGGACCTCCCGTCTGCTTTGTCTCCCCCCGGCAGTTCTTCAGTCCTAACCTTGCTTGTCCCAATTACCCTCCCCGTTAACAATCTGCAGGCAAACACATACAGCAGGAGAACTGTCCGGAATAAATCCTTGATGCATAAATAACCACCTCTAGTTTACCTGGTGGTGCAAGGTGGTGCCCTGCTGACTCCCCCCTGAGTCAGAATCCTAATTAGCAGAGCAACAGTAAATGAAACCCCATTCCCTTGGACCTGGGAGGGTCTTGCCATTCCCTGGCTCAGCGTGGGAATGGAAATGAGCAGCTTTTGCACTCTGCAGTGATCATTGCTCCAAGCGGGTCACCAGGGCTCTGCTTTTGTGTCCATTCCTGAAAGGTTTCAGAATGGGGTGCTGTGCTGCTCCTTCCTGGGCTCATGCTGTGGGGTCCTATGAGGAGAGAAGGAGTGGAGGAGAACCTTGTACCCTGCAGATCTGGTCCCATAAATGGCTGATCCCTGAACTCCATTGCGAATCTCACATCCTGAACGCCAGGCTGGCTCTCCCCTGAATGCAGTGATGCTAAACTAACCCTCCGCTCTGTGCTTCTGAAGCTCCTCTTCCCACTTTTGCCTGGTTCATTTTGTGCAGCACACTCTCTGAGCAGGGGGATGATCTGTCCAGTCCCATTTCACTGGGGCCCTTCAGAAACCATCCAGGCCTGTGGCGAACACCAGGTGTGAATGACCCAGTTGAGCACTGTAAGTGTGCCTGTGGGAAAGTAAAAATGGAAGGGCAGCAGGAGCAGGACATGAGATGCCCACTCAAGTGCCTCTAATGAAAAGGAAAAGCTCCTTTGGCTCGCCTCCTGCGCGTGGCAGACAGCTTTGAGCAAATGAGCTGTTATTTCAGGACCTTTCAAGTGACTTGCTTTGGTGACAAATTGGGGGCTACCAGTCTCATCTATTTGGTGGCGAGGCTGGTTCAGTGAGATGCTGAGAAGGTTGTCAGTGAGATGGGATCACTGAATGGAAGATAAGGCAGGAGAGTCCTAATGTCAGAGCCAAGGAAAATAGGCCGGTATATCAGGGCTTTTCCGTCCTTTTAAAACCGAGAAAACCTGTGATAAATTTGCTTATTTCATCATTTCTATGATAGCCGTATATGTATTTTACACAGCTATTCAGTCTGACTTAGTAAGAAATAAAACATCTCCTCAAATGATGTCCTGATTATAGTAGTTCTTTTAAAGTTCACATCAATCTAAAATTTATAGCAGTTGAATCTTGCGCCGCAAGTGTAAACAGAGGTGGTTAAAGCATAGGTTTTGAAGACAGACAGGCAGACTTTGCAGCTCACTAGCTGTGTCATCTTTCTTCATCCAGCTCAGTTTTTGCTTCTGTACATTAGGATAATAATAATAGCTTTTTTATTAGGATTTTGTGAGGGTTGGTGGGTTGCATGTACATTGCACATTTAAGTGTTATAATTCCTGGCATGTTGCAACGCACTTTTAAATATACTGATAAATTTAAAATGGGATATGGGGGTAAGCTTTGTGCTAATATATACTTTGCTATTATGTAATTGATATAAAATCTACTTTTAGGATACTACTTTCAAATAAAATAGAAAGAGCTCAATATTTTGAAAGATATCTCAGTACTCATTAATCACCCCGTTAAGACGTTTCCTGCAGCCCTAACTGATTTGGCTCAGTGAATAGAGCGTTGGCCTGTGGCGTGAAGGGTCCCAAATTTGATTCTGGTCAAGGGCATGTGCTTTGATTGTGGGCACATCCCCAGTAGGGGGTGTGCAGTAGGTAGCTAATAGATGTTTCTCTCTCATTGATGTTTTTAATTCTCTATTCTTCTCCCTTCCTCTCTGTAAAAAAATAATAAAATATAAAAAAGAAGCTTCCTGCAGACACCTTAAATTAGGCAGCTAGTACCTACAGGGCAGGGGCTGCTGACCAATGACACGATGTTCTGAAAGAGCAGGAAGTCTTTCTTCTACCTTTCTGCATATAAAGAGGGACTTAATTTGCTCCTTTTTATTGTTGTTGTTGACACTATTACAGGTGTTCCCCTTCACACCCCCTCTTTGCCCACTTCCACCAAGCTCCTGACCCCACTCCCCGGGCCTTCCCCACACTGATGTCTGTGTCCATGGGTTATGCATACATGTTCTTTGGCTAAACCCTTCACCATCTTTCATCCAGTCTCCTCCCCCCCACTGCCCTTTGAGATCTCTCAGTCTGTTTCATGTATCCATGCTCTTGTCTTATTTTTAAGTTGAATCCTAAGAAAACAACTTTGGGATCCTATAGGTTACAAAATTGCTTTATTCTTCTCTTCATTCCTTGGGCCTCTTTGCCACTTGAGAATACATTTGGCCAAGTTTTACGGTTACATGTTCCATCACTACCATCAAAGGCCTTGGACCGCTGCTCATTTGGTGGAGAAGAAGTCGGGATGTCTGCAGTTCAATTTAAAGCAGCATCATAGCCCTGCCAGCAGGGAGTCAGGGCTGCCATAGGTCCTCGAGGAAGGCAGGCATTGGAGACGGGCTTGTTTGGTTTCAGCTAGAGAATATGGTGGGGTTTTCTTTAGCATTTTACAACAGTGGGTGTCACTCCATCTCTATCAGCAGTAGCCAGAACATGCTTGCTCCACCTCGCAATAAAGAATGACAAATCTCTCTGTGCAAGGCTGTGACAGACCTATGATGTGTGCTTTGATAACATGCACAAAACCATTTTCCATCTTCAAAAATGATGCTTCCAGGAGCAACTCATTTAAAAGTTCCTGTCATATCACAAGGACATCAATATGTAAGGAAGAGTGAACTCAATTTCTAACAGTTGGAAGTATGTGTGTATACACCTCCCTGAAAGAGGGAAAATTAGTGTCTCTTTCAAAACTCTTCTTCTAGAAATTACATAGTGCTTAGGGTGGGAGTAAATAAAACTATTTATTTCTAATTATAGGGTAATTAGAAATGGGTATCTATGATGTACCAGAAATATATACTGTAGAATACATGTTCATTATTAAAAGAGAGAGAGAGAGAAGCACTTTTTTTCTGTTTCTGAAAAAATGTAATACTCATAATTTCCCATGTAATAATGATCAAGTTTTACATTTTGAAATGTAAACATTCAAACTTCCTTTTGCATTTACTTATGATCCTGCATAAAATTTGTCAAAAAGATTGAAATAATGCTCTGCATATTGTTTTGTAACCCTTTCTTTTGCATTTATTCATTTATTTTGTGGCATCTACCCTAATAAAAGAGTAATATGGAAATTACCATCACTCTGAGACACCTAACTCATGCCCACCAGCCAAGCCACGCCCCCCAGCTAATCAGAGCAGTTGTATGCAAATTAACCCAGTCAAGATGGAGGCCAGCAGCCATGGAGCTGGAGCAAACAGGAGGCTTCCGTTGCAACTACCTGCCTAGGCTGGCTGGACCTCTGCTCAAGGCAACATAGTTTCAATTATAGAAGCCACGGAGCTAAAGCAAACAGGAAGCCAGTGATGGAGGAAACTGCCTGCCTCTGCCATCTGGGCCTCTGCTCACAGCAACAAAGTTTCAATTATAGAAGATAAATAAACCCCAGAAACCTGATTCAAGCCAGCCTTCTCTGGGACGTTGGGTCAATGGGAGCTGTGGGCAGCCTAAAAACAGCCCTCAGCCCCTCACCCAGGCTGGTCAGGCACCCCAGTAGGGACACAAACCCTGAAGTGACTGTGGGCAGCCTGAAAATTGCCCTCAGCCCCTTACCCAGGCTAGCCACACCCCCATGGGGTGAGGATTCCCACTGGGGGACTTGGCCAGCCTGCAAACAGCCATCAGCCCTTCACCCAGGCTGGCCAGGCAAGCCAGCAGGTGGACATCCCCTGAGGGGTCCCAGACTGTGAGAGGGCACAGGCCAGGCTGAGGGACCCTCCCCCGAGTGCACAAATTTTTGTGCATTGGGCCCCTAGTTTTTTATATTAACAAATACACATTCAGTTTGTTAGTTTTTCAGTAGTGTGAGATTGCATGTGGTAGGGTTTTTAATGATCTTACATGATGGATGGTCTGTCACTTATTCTGGAAGGTTGTATTGATACAGCCCAGTCTCCCATTCACACTCTGTAGTGGGTTGGGTGTCCACTTCCAGCCGGGTGTTTACTTACCCTCTTTTATGCCTTTGGATCGGCTGGAAGAAAGACCCTGGACATGGTATGATGTCATCTAATAGGTTGTATCAGGCACTTGACCAGACTGCACACAGATATGAGTGAAATTCCTTCATTTGATTGGAATTATGAAGACTTCCTTATAGGTTCACTAACCGAAAGAAAAAAATGTAGTGTAAGAACATTTTTGCATAAACAACTCTGAAACTCTTGGGGAAAAGGACTCCTGCATATTATACCATGTCATTTGGAAAATTACATCAGAAACCTAAATATGGAAACATAGACAGCTGAAGATTTTATACACAATGTGAACTACTCTCCTCTCTTCCACTGTAGAATATGACAGCATTGGGCAGCTATTAATAGTCTACCTTATAACATTTTCTCATTGAAGGCAAAATGATTCATTGTAAGCTTCTGTCCACAAAAGTGCAAATGATCATAAAATTTCAGCACTAAACAGTGCGGCAGACATCATCTATTAGATGATAGACTATTAAATCCCAAATTGAAGATCTGGGTAAATATTTGCCAAATGTGGGCATGCAAGCGGCATTCTCATTTGGCATTGCTGTCTGCATTCTGTATCAGTGACAAATTGTGGTGTAAAAAGAGGGACGAGATCCAAACCAAACTGTCACTGAGGCTTGACATGACTTTGAGAGGGCACATATGCCTGTCCATGTTTAAAAGCCAAATCCCACAGATGATGCAAGTAGAAGGAGCAGGCAGAGGGGCAGCCCCTGCGCATGCCCATCAGTTTCAGCTTGGAGCTACGAAGTACAAGGGCCCCTAGAGAAACTAGCATGCTCGCCAGAATAAGTCATCTCTACACTAAGTGACTCCACTTGCATACAACCTGGAAGTGTAGTTTTTAGTCAGGAAGGGCAAGAAAAATAACATGCTTCCATGGAATATCCTCTTTTTTTTTTTTTTTTTAGTGTAAAAATGTAAAGAAATAGATCATTCATGAATGTGTCTATTGTGAGACTGCAGATTACAAGGTCCTTAATGACTATTTTTGTTTTCCTCCTGGCACTGAGGTTATACTTATTATACTCAAAGTAAGTATTGGCTGGATTGGATTGGAAAAAAAAAATATTTTCCCCTCCTCCCTGTTGTGGTCAGACTCAGGAAGGAAAAAATGGATCTCAACTCAGTTACAATTAGTTCTTATCTGGGAGGAGCATTAGTTAGCTAGGTAGACCTGTGCCCAGATATGTCTACCAACATCATATATAATGTTAGACACCTGCCAAATGGCAAAACCAGTCCAAAAACCATAGAAGGCAGCACCATCCATGAGGCTGCTAATTGGTAAGACAAATCTAACTGGTTCATTTATCTCTACAGTTTAACTTCATTATGTCATCCACAAGGATCACTTGTTCTCAGAAGAATAGAATGTCTCTGTGGTTGCCTTGTAAATGGTATTTTCTGGAGATGCTTGTATTTCCCAAGGCCAGACCCAGAATATGAGGTTGAAATCAGCACTCTGACCAGTTTACATATGACACTGCACACTGCTTACCACTTCACACAGGTGTTCAGGCATGAGGTCTGACAGCAGATAGGAAGACAAGCCGGTGGAAAGTACAGCTGCCGGAAGCAGTAAGTAGGCCCAGAGATGGACTCATATGACCAGGAATGATGGGTGAATCTTAGAGAAGGGAGTTGCCCTGGAGTGCCACAACCCAGATTTGGAGTCAGAGTTCAAAACCACGAAGAATTATAATCAAAGGGAAAGCATTGTTTCCTCTGCTTTTCTGTTCTCTACTTGATTGTCATACATTTCAATAGCATCCAGATGTTCCATTATTTTAGCTACCAACTTGGGAAATTACATTATAGTTACTTTCAAAGTTGTCAGAACACTAAACTCAACAATGACAGTTTATAACCCATTTTCTCTAAAGTGCTTGATTTTTTTCCTTATAACCCCGATGGGCTGGCATTTAAATAAAGAAAGTCAGGCTTCTGAAATTCAATTAGTTTTTGTATATGCAAAGTTATTCTTTGTGCTCACCCACATGCATATTGGTTCTTATACATACCTATTGGATGTATTGTACTTACACTTTTCCTCTGCTGGTGTCTAGAGTTGTTAAAAATAGGGCATTTGATTCATGGTTTCTATCTGTGAATATTTGCACTCACTTTAATTTTAGACTAAACTAGAAGTTATTTTGGCTTTCAAATGTATGCTTTTTTTCAGAAAATTAAAGGCTAGTATAACAAGGCAATGTTATTAATTTTGAAAACATTTATTTTGTTAGTTGACTAAAAAAACGTAATGGTATGTATATCATGTTTTACAACTGATTTATTTAAGATGTCTCAGAAAAGCCCATTCATAACTTCCAGTTGCAAAGGGATGAAGTTCTCCAGTGTAAGCCTATAGCATTCTTATGGTCATTTTGAAATTAGAAGACATGGCCACATTCATGCATGATAACTAGAAAATCATCCACTTTTAAATCAAACAAAAAGGAATAGACAGCCTTGAGAATACTTTTGAAAAGAGACTGTTTCTAACGAGTTTAGTTACAGTGTCTGTTCCTAAAGCAAATGAAAGGGCGAGTCCTTATAAGACCATTGCTGTTGCTTTTTGTGTGGAGGCTACTTGAATTATCTATCTATATGGTACTTAGCATCCTGTTGAACTCAATAAATATGCAGTGGTGGTCATATTATTGCTCAGAACTCACTTAGCACTTTCGCATCTTTTGAGTGTCATGATGTCCTGCCTACAAGGTGCAGGGAATTTTAATATAATGCTCACATCATGGGTGTGATGACCCATGTAAGATAATCCTCCACTCCAGCAGGACATTTTTGGAGCAAAGCCATGGGGTTGACCAAGAATTCATTAAAAAGTAGAGAAACTTTACTTTCCACCCTAAAATTCAGGAGCTCAGTGTACTGGTTTTTCCAATCTCTGTCCTCTAAGCCATCCACATCATAATTCCCCAATACACACACCAAAAAAAAGAGTAATAGAGAAAAATTGAGTCAGTCTATGGTAATTAAATAGTTCTGACCAACCTCAATTGAACTGTGTCTGTCCATGGTAGAGGCTGAAATAGAAATGGAACAGGTCTGGAACAAGATTGAGTGTGTGTGTGTGTGTGTGTGTGTGTGTGTGTGTGTGTGTGTTTAATCGGGAAAACCAAATTTGTCCCTCATCCTAATTTGGCTATCAGTAGACTTTGGAATATCTGTCAGTTTGCAAATATATATTTCTCTAATGAAATTCAGTTTTCCTTCTGGCTTAATACAACCTATCCATAGAGAGTTTTGATACCATTAATGTTCTTGATACCTGCCAAAGTACCTGGCACCTAATAGGCACTCTAGAAATATTTAGCTGAATGAATGAATGAATGAATGAATAAAGGGAAATTCCCAGCTGTTCTAAAAACTAGGGTCTTGGTTATTTTATTGCTTTTTTTAAAAGAGAAAAATGATGGGGTTACCTGACAAGATCCTTAACTTTTCCTTCTATCTCATTTGGGGTTATAGGGCAATGAGCTAAATGCTGTGGGAATATTTAATTTGATATTAAATATATGTAAACAAATAGTTATTTGTGAGAATAGGCAAATATTTGGTGTGAGATTTGGTTATCAGACCATAGCTAATATAATCTATCTGATCTAATAAAAGAGTAATATGCAAATTAGCATCACTCCGCTATACCTAAGCCACGCCCACCAGTCAATTGCCACGCCCACCAAACAATCAGAGGGACTATATGCAAATTAACCCAGCCAAGATGGTGGCTGGCAGCCACGGAGCTGGAACAAGCAGGAGGCTTGCCCCAGAAGCAATGGAAGAAGCTAAGGTTCCTGTCTGCTTAGGCCTAGGCTGGCTGTGGCCTCTGCTCAAGGTAATAAAGTTTCAATTATAGAAGGTAAATAAACCCCAGATACCTGCTTCCAGCCTTGGGCTCAAGGAAATGCTGGGAGCCTGTGTTGTCAGGGGCAACTCGACCTGAGCTTCGGTTAAAGCAACAAAGTTTCAACTTTAGAAGTTAAATAAATCCCAGATATCAGTTTCAAGCCAGCCTGCAAACAACCATCAGCCACTCACCCAGGCTGGCTAGACACCCCAGCGGGACCCCCACCCTGACCTGGGACACCCTTCATGGCAAACCAGCCGGCCCCCACCCATGCACCAGACCTCTATCCTATATAATAAAAAGGTAATAATGCAAATTGACCCTAACAGCAGAATGACAACTGGGAATGACTGGTCACTATGACACACACTGACCACCACGGGGCAGATGCTCAGTGCAGGAGCTGCCCCTGGTGGTCAGTGCCCTCCCACAGGGGGAGCTCTACTCAGCCACAAGCCAGGCTGACAGCTGCCGGTACAGCAGTGGTGGTGGAAGTCTCTTCCGCCTCCTCAGCAGCGCTAAGGGTGTCCGACTGCAGCTTAGGCCTGCTTCCCGCTGGCAAGTGGGCATCCCCCGAGGGCCCCAGGGTTCCAGAGGGATGTCTGGCTGTCAGCTTTGGCCCGATCCCCTGGGGAATGGGCCTAAGCCAGAAGATAGACATCTCCTAAGGGGTCCCAGATTGCTAGAGGGCATAGGCCAGGCTGAGGAACCCCCCTCCCCAAGTGCACAAATTTTTGTGCACCAGGCCTCTAGTATATATATAAAATCCTAATATGTAAATAGACCAAATGGCAGAACAATTGAACAACCAGTCGCTATGATGTGCACTGACCACCAGGGGGTGTGCATGGAATGTTGTGGGCATTGGCAGCAGGTGGCAGAACATGGAACATGACGGGCATCGGCTACCATGGGACAGTGGAGCAGGTGAGCGGGAGCGCCAGGCCAAGGCGGGGTGCCAGTCACTGTCATTGGGTCAAGCCTCTGGTGGTTACTGAAAATTCTTCGCCTCTATGTGCCGTGATCCCACTGGGCGCTCGCACCTGCTGCCAGCGCCAGCCCCACTCACACCCACTGCCAGTGCCGGAGGAGCTGCTGCTCACACCCACTGCTTGGCGCCAACTCATTGCTCAGGTCCATCAACAGGTGGGAGTGGCAGCTGCCAGCCCAGATCTCCCCTCAGGGTTTCTTCACCTCCCCCTGCTCCTGAGGGGCCATCAGAGCCAGTAGCCACCTCTCGCACCTGCTGCTGGCAATGGCCCTGCTCACACCCACTGTCAGTACCAGAGCTGCCACTCGTACCCACTGCCAGTGCCCAGCGCCAGTCCTGATCACTCAGTACCATCAGTGGGTGTAAGTGGTGGCTGTTGGCCCAAATTGCCCCTAAGGGCATCTCTACCTCCCCCTGCTCCTGAGGGGTGATCGGGCAGCAGCAGCCACTTGCACCCACTGACGTGCACCCAATGCTGGCACTGGTCTTAATTGCTCCATGCCATCAGCAGGTGTGAGTAAGGCCAGCACTGTCAGCACATGGGAGTGGTGGCGGTGGGAGCAGGGCTGCCGACAGACAGGGACCGAGGGGCTGTGGTAGGAGAAGCCGGGCAGGGGTACGGAGGATGGGCCAAGACCGGCCCCTGTGCCCACTGCAACCTCGTGGCCCACAGTCCCTTTCAAGGTGCATAAATTTGTGCACTGGGCCCCTAGTGAATAAATAACTAGATACATATATGCACACACACACATACACACACATACCTGCTTCCAATACATAAAACATAGTGATTAGACTCAATGATACTTAAACAGTTGGGACACTAGAATAACACAATTAATACAATAATTAACTGTAGGACAGAATATAATCACATTAGGTGTCCAATTGTGAGAAACAATGTGTATGACCTGTAAGAATTAAGGGCTGGACTTATCAAGGGAGACTTCATGGAAGATTAGAGACTTGATCTGGCCTTGAATAAGAAGAGGAACGCTGTAACATAAGAGGACATGTATGATCCAAGTATGCAGGGATGGATATGGCACCCTTGGGAGACTGTGACTAGAGTAGCCTAAATGCCAAGGGAAAAAGGATTTAGAGATAAGTATAGAGGTGGAAAGAATGAGGTAGTCATTTTGATCATAGGAAATACAGAGCAATACAAGGTTTTTGAACGGAATGGTGACATGATGGAAGTTGTATATAAAGATAATTTATCTAGTGAAAGTGGGCTTTGGAGTAAGAAAGGGACTGAGAGCAAGCCAACCAGTTAAGGAAGAACAGATCCAGGTATGAGGGGATTGTTACCCAATCACACACAAGTGGGGATATCAGCAAGATGAAGGAGACATGGGAAAATGTGCAAAACTTGGGATTGAGTAAGAGACTCAAGGGAGGCAAAGAGGTAGTTATTTCCCACAGTTGTCAGGAGCTAATATTCAGCAGCTGACCTATAAAGACCGCGTAAATGTGCTTGGCTTCATCTGTGATTCTTCCTAAATGAAGTGATGTGCTCATCATGCTGATTGCTGTCTGTTTAAGGATCCCTTTTTTATTCACCATCAGAATATGACCTCAGGATTGGTCTACTCTTGTCTTCTGCAAAAAAGGCCTTATAGCATTTTTTTTGAGGGAGGGGGGTAGATAGAAACAAAAATTTTCCTTCTTTTTTGTAAATGTACATGTATTTTAGCTTTGCTCATTTCCATAAAGTTCTTGACTCTGCAGGTTGCAACCACTCGGCAACTGCAGTATTTCTCACTCAGGTGAGTTTGACTTAAGAGTCCATGTATTTTAATTTTCTTCTTCACTGCATGTGTACTTGGGATGGGACCATGAGGAGGAGGCAGTTCACTCACCAAGGCCTTTTTGTCTGATATCCATCATCCCAACTGAGTCACAATTGTGTAGAGATGGACTCTGGAGAGATTCTTTAGGGAAAGGAGAGAGGTTTCCCTCCTATGACCATAGTAGTGGTCTAATGTCCTCTAAGACAGTGGAAAGGAATGGAACGTTTGTAAAACTGGGAGAAACCCAGTTCCGGTTGACCAAGGTGTTTTGAATCAAGATTCTGCCATTTATTTGTTGAATGATAATAGAGCAATTTGTAATCTATGATAGTTTTCAGTATCCTGGTCTGTTAAATGGGGAAGATAATAGCACCTCATTAGCTGGTTTTAACTGCTGTGTGGAGAGCGTATGTAAAGAGACTAGCAGAATGCTTTGCCACTAGCAATATATCAACTATTGTTCCTTCTTCAAGGCAAAAACAGGCATGTTTCATTGTCCAAATACCTAGCACAGTCCTAGCATAGCTACTGAATATTTTGCTCAATGCGCAAAGCCAACGGGCATTTTAAGGACTAGGGAAAGCAGCAATATCTATAAATACACCTGTTTGCCTTACACTGGAGGCATCTTTTCAGCGCTTCAGCTAACATACATCCTTGCTGACATTCAAGTGTGTGTATTGCTCTTGTCTTTCTGAAGGTGAGCCATTTTGTCCCCTCTCACAGGTCTGTCCGGAGGCTCAGATGACACCCTCCTACAGATCAGGTGGCCAATTATGTTCTCTTAGAAAGTAGAAGTATGTGGAATGGCTTTGTCAGCCACCGGACCGCAGACCTAAGTTTCATACTGCTGTTTTTAAAATGACTGGAAAAAATGTGAATGATATGATGTATGAACATATATGGAAGAGGTTTTTTTTTAAATATTTTATGGCAGCCTTTCTTTTTACTCCCATGGTTTAGCTATTACATTGTTCTTAATTTAAAATTGATTTTAGTTCATTTCTCCAACCATTCCTAGGACATGCAGGTTCTGTGTTCAGTGTGACAGGGACATTGTAATGAAAAGGGTGAACTGGATGATGCCAGAGTGGATGCAGCTAGATAGCCAAGATGAATTGTCACCGTGGCCACACATTTTTGTAGTTCCTCCCACCAAGAGGTAGAGCCTGGGCTTGGTGACTTGCAGTGATCAAACATCAGTAGTATCCAGCGGGAAAAACATGGAGAATTTCTGAGCTGGGGCCCCCAAAGATATTGCTTCTGTTCCTACTTGTGCTTATTGATCCTGAGACTTTGCCCTGTTTTCATGATGTGGTCACTCCTCAGAGGTGAGATGGACCCTCCTACCAAATTTTGGATTGAATCTCTAGACATGATGCCACACATTCACCAAGAGGCTATAAAGGGTTCATTACTGGAATAATTCACTTTCTGGAGAAAGCAGACTAAACCCTCAAGCTAGTCCAAAAATGGCTTAAGAAAGTAGGGGAAGGAGACTGGCGGGGGGTTGCATGTGCTTGGGGCTGGGGCTAGGACTGAAGTGAGTGTTCCTGTTGTGGAACTGCTGCTGATGTGGTTTGCACTTCTTACCACCATGAAGTGGGAGTACCTGAGCTTTCTCATCTACTTGCCCAGATGTGGGGCAGAGAAGAGCATGTGGTGGGGCCTGAAAGCTGTCAGCAGTCAGAAAAATGGAGTCAAACTCTTTCTTAATCTTTATTGCAGTGTCTCATACTTAGCACCTTACTTAGCACTTAGCACCTTAAAGTATATTTTAAAAAATTTTACCTAATTTTTATTAATTTCTCTAGCCTCTCTACAGATTATAAACTGCGTAATGGTTAAGACCAGGTCTATATTGTTCCCCACTGAATCTCCAGCCTCTAGATTAGTACCTGACACCCAGTAGGTGCTCAGTAAATATTTGCATATGAATGAACATCTACAAGTGAACATTAGTTTGTCTGTACTCAGTCCTAATGCTTAGCGAACCCATCAGAGAACAGGTGCACTAAAGGTAAATTGTAATGATCTTAAGTTTGAGTGGCTTGCTCTGCATCTCCTAAAAGCTGAAACCCCTAAAGTAAGGTGACCAGATTTTAATATTGGTAAAGCAGGACACCATTGACTGGGGGGGTGTCTTTTTTTTCACTATTATTATTATTACTTAAAATATTACAAAGAGTAGTACATATGTCTCTTTCTTTTTCCCCCTTAACCTTCCCCCATCCTCCCCTACCCGGACTGGGGGGGAGGGTTTGATTAAAAATTTGGTCTATATGGAGCAACAAAAATTTTCATAGAACACAAAAATAATATTGTAATATATTTTTTAAAATTTCAACATAAGTATAATTTACAAATATAAATAAATAAAAATTATGTATGGTATTATTTTATTCTTTGGCATATTTCTCATTTGAGTGAATTTTTTTAGTAGATTGCTGTCGTTGTTTAAAAGGTCATGAAATTTTTCACAAGAATTTGTTAAATTATATTTCACACATAAAATGGCTTTCAAAGTCTCAACACTTAATTATAATTTTTCTGATGTCCACACTTTATTTACCATAGAAAAAACGTGTTCAGTCACAGTAGTTTCTGATAAGGACAGCATGTTATTATTTTATTTTTAATTTTAATCCTATATTTCTTTCTAAATAATAACAATACTAACTTGTATTATTTTTCCTCTGAATTTGCCATAACGTAAGTCATTAAGTGTCACTTTCAAGGCCGGCGCTAGACTTTTTGCCGCCACTATAAAATATAAATAATATGAGTACTGTCTGCTAAATTCAAGAAAATTTATGTATTTATGAAATAAATAAATAAATTACTTACCTAAATTATCTGAATAGCTGATTTGTAATGACATCACTTGTTTAACTAGCTTACTAGCATGCAGTATGATGTGTATCGTCTGAGAGACAGTTACAAAATGTTTTCGTTGTTGCCAATCCCAAAAAATGCCATTGTTCATTAAGTCCAAACAATGGTGGTCGAATTCTAACAACGGATCAACAATGCGAAGTTTGATAAGCAGTTCTCGATAATCAGTTCTCAGCAATTATTTGTTATTATTAAAGTTTAACATTATAAAATTAACAAAAATAATATAAAACTCATGTTCTGGCTGAATAGCCACATGGCCGCGGAAAACCGTATATTCCCTTCCCGTTCTCCCACCGTTCCCTAGCTTGTCATGCATTCTTTCCAAAAATTGGGACTTTTTTTAAATGCTACGGGACAAATTGTTAAAAATCAGGACTGTCCCACCAAAAGCGGGATGTCTGGTCACCTTACCCTAAAGGAATGGGGAATGTTAGCCTTTAGTTCTTCTCTCTGCTTTGAGCTATATCTTTTGTATCAAGTTAGAAAAGCATGTATATGAATCAAGTTGCACTGGCTTCCCATGGAAATATTTTTACAGCATTCTGTTCTTTGATTTTTATTGACATTATTGTACTACACAGTTATGTCCATCTGTCTCTGAATATTTTGTAAAGGTTCTGCTCAGAACAATGTCCTTTAGGTCAATCACTAGGGAAAGAAACATGCAGTAGGATCTCCAAGTTTAGAGCTGGGGCTTGGGGAAAGTTCCTCCTTTATGACATTAGCCATCTATTATAGAGCAACTGTTGTGCTAAACACTAGTAGCTTCCCTTAGCTTAGATTTTCTCATATTGTTATCCCTACCACACTCACACCCCTAGCTCTTGCCGTCCTATCCTATCCTATATAGTAAAAGGGTAATATGTAAATTGACCCTAACAGCAGAACGACTGGGAATGACTGGTCACTATGACACACACTGACCACCAGGGGGCAGACGCTCAATGCAGGAGCTGCCCCTGGTGATCAGTGCACTCCCACAGGGGGAGCTCTACTCAGCCACAAGCCAGGCTGATGGCTGCCAGTACAGTGGTGGTGGTGGGAGCCTCTCCCGCCTCCTTAGCAGCGCAGTGCACAGCATAGTGACTGGTTGTTCAGTTGTTTGGTTGTTTCACCATTTGGTCTTTTTACATATTAGGGTTTTATATCTATAGATAATTTTAATGATATATGTCTACACACACACATTTTTTCTGGTAAGTCTCCCCAAACTTTCTTTATTAGTTTATAATTAATGGACCTTCCTCCTAAGACACACTGGAAACAGTCTGAGTGAGACTGAACTTTTCATTGTCCTTCCTCTGTTTAAGGGAAATGTTGTGGAAAGCTGAGAGTGATGCTATGAGCTTATTGCATCAGAGGTAGAGCATTATTCACCCTAAAATCTCCCTTAGCACAAAAAGTGTTTGTTGCATTACTGTTCCTTGAGGGTTTTTTTTAATACTATAGGGGCCTAATTAGTGTTATTTATGACCAGAACTTTAGAATATAAGGGTCTAGAATTTAAAACACATCCACTTTCCAGAGATATCCCAGAGGATGTCTTTAAAGTCAAATAAGAGGTTGATTTTCATCCGTATTCTCTCACTGCTTAATATAGTGCCTATGGCCTAGACCCTAAAAATTGTTGTGGAATATTTACTGGTTGATCCCCAGGAGCACTTTAACATCTTTGAAACTATGGGCTTGATTACCTTCTTTCATCTAGACCCTGATACACTGAAAATGAAACAGGAAGCCACTGCCAATATAGTTGCTTTAACCTATAATTTAAAATGCTTTAAAACTATAATCAAATTAACCTTTTCTTTAAGAAATAGATATACTCAAGGTGAGCTATAGAGTTGGTTTCTATAAAGTGAATCTATTCTCTGGCCACTTTTTGCCATACAATTAGAGATATATTTTTATTTAAAACATGCCATGAGATACTAAACTGTGAAGCATTTAGTGGGAAGGACTTTCAATCTGACAGTATTGTACACTGGGTGAGAGAGTGGTAAAAACATTTCCTAATACTTTGAGAAGTCTCAACTCTATCCATTTTTCCCATTTTCTTCATGTCCATTTCTAGATTGATTCAATGCTCCAGCTTCCGGAACTTAATGAACTCTTCTCCATCTTATTAATGGTAAATTTGAAGTATCTTAGTAGCTATCTAAATTCACGTAAAGTTTTTGCATTTAAAAAAATGAATTATTATTAACCTACACCAGGACTTCAAATTCAAAATCTATTGCACAACTCCTTTAATGCAAATAATATATGAACTCAGCATTTGCTATTCTCTGAAGATTTATGTGTGATAGTCCTGGATTCTAAATGCCATAGCATACCTTTAGTAACAAGCACACACTGCGTATAGTACAATAAGGGCTATCTGAGCAAATGCAGGAAATATGTTATTAACAGGTTAAATGGGGTAGTAAAGGGTCTTATCAGCTATTATTTGAAAAATATGAAGTGAAAAGCTGTGTCCTTTTTGGAGGTGATGAAAAGTGGTGCAATCACTTTGGTGATTGCATAACTCTATACATATACTAAAAACATTTAAGACAACTTTGGAAATGTGGTTGAAAAAAGAAAGCATGAATCTGAGGCAGCAGTCTCCAGAGAAGCTCATGCTACTAATGAGACACAGCCCCAAGCAGTGATAAGAGGATGTGCAGGTGTCCCCAGGGCATCCTTACACCCCACCTTGACCTAGCTTTATGGGATTACCTTAAGGCAATACAAGCCCATCTAGGAGAGACACTAGGGGGAGCCGTGTGCTTCTTGAAGTCCCATTCTCAACACTTTGAGAATTCCTCTTCTGGGACCCAATCTCTCTGTGTGAGTGTATGAGTGTACCCTAAAAGTACGCCCCATGATTCTCCTCTGATGCCTTTTCTGTCACTTTCTATGTGCTTTATGGACCAGAATAGTCGTTGAGCCACTGTAGCTCGGGGGGCACTTCCGGCACTGGAGAAGTGGGCTCGGGAGGGTGCTGGGAGAAAGAGAGAGGCTGCATCTGGTGGTGTGAGACCTAGAAGGAACACATGTTGCACTGTCACTTCTCTGCGTGGTGCACACTGTGTTCCTAAGCCTTCCCATCAAGAGTGATCTTCTCCACTTCCTCTGAATGTGAAGTATTATTTACTCCATGAGGACACTCTGGTGGTCTGAGGAAGAGAAGCTCCTCCAACAGCTTCTCGGCCAGATGGGGATGATGAGGCAAAAGAAAAACAGTGGTTGGATGAGGAAAACAATCGCATGTAAGCACTGGGATTTCCTGCGTTCGCCACTAGACTCCAAGAAGCTATCGGTGCTCTGGGGGCAGTGTATTTCCTAAGCTTACCTGGAGTACCCCAAGGGATGAGTACTGGATAGCAATGAATTGTTTTCCGAATCTAAAACCCTCAGCGACATCTTTCTACTGCTCAGAAGTTCTGCTATCATCACTTGTGACTTCATTCAGCCAGTTGTCCATTGCACCGATGATTCCCTGGATGCTGGTATGGAATATGAGCTTAGAAAATGGTGTGAATTAATTACACCATTAATTAATGGGGCTGAGTGCCGATATTTTCTCAAGGAAAACAAGCTTGTTGGTATTTCTCAGAGGGACTGCACGCAATGCTATGATCAGGTTTCTAAACAAAGGGATGAGATTTCAGATGTGCACAAGACTTCTGGAAGAAGCACAGATAGCATAAATTCTTAGATGAAGACTTTGTATTGGATAGATATAAAGACAGTAGGGGGAGGTGTGGCTAATCAATTTTAATCCACTGGGTGAAGTGACAGATTCACTGCTGTTTACTTGGGAAGAACTAATATCTGGAGGAAAATTAGAAGGTTATTTTAGGGAAGGAGGGGCTGTGGAGCTTTCCATGGAACAAACAGTGAAGTTACAGTTCAACCCAGTCTCTAAGTTACTGACCTCCCTAGGACTTTGGGGGCCTCTCTACACAGGAAGATGCTCACAAACACATCGATTTTCTTAAACTGAAGAGAAATCAGCAAGAGGATGACTGACTAGGGTGCTAGAGTTCAAGACTGAGTTAAGGAGGAAACCACAGCTACTTCGGGAGGCTGTTTATGGTTCACAACTTCCTATTAACCCAGTTGGATGAAGGTGGGGTGAGCAATGTGGAAATCAATAGTTTTTTATATTCATGTATATTAACCTGGAGGGAAAACAAAGGGATGTTGTTACTTGTAAAAATAACATAATAAACAGATCTTAAACATTAAAAAAAATCAACATTTAATTTTACATTTTAAACAGGTGAACTTTATGGCATCTAAATTATATCTCAGTAAAGCTGATTTAAAAAAAAAAAACAAAACTTTATCCTGGTCCTAGATGATTTAGCTCAGTGGATAGAGCATTGGCCTGTGGACTGAAGGGTCCATGGTTTGATTCTGGTCAAGGGCACATGCCTGGGTTGCCAGCTTGATTCCCAGTAGGGGGCGTGCAGGAGGCAGCCAATTAATTATTCTATCTCGTCATTGATGTTTCTATCTCTCCTTCCTCTCCTTTCCTCTCTGAAATCAATAAAAATCTACTTAAAAATAAAAAACAAAAAATAAATAAAAAACTGTCCTGGTGAAAGAATGAAAAAAAAAGTTTAATTTATTTGTACTATAAAAAGCATCAGCAATCCTAATAAACTTTCCATGGAAACAAATATTAATTGCAACATTAATGGTGTAAACATCAACTGCCCAAGAAATTTTTTTAAAGTGTTGTCCTGTCTGTAGCTATGGCTCTATCTTATGACATAAAAACGTAGTATCTTTGATGATCCTGCCAATTGTGAGGTATTTATGCCAAAGTTTAATTTTGATAGGGACTGCTCCTGAAGAGACAAAAGTATGCTATCTAATAAAAGAGTAATATGCAAATTAGGCATCACTCCATCACAAAGATGGCCATGCCCATAGCCACAAGATGGCCACCCCCATAGCCACAACATGGTGGTGCCCATAGCCACATCCTATCTAATAAAAGGGTAAAATGCAAATTACCCTTCACAAAGATGGCCGCCCCCATAGCCACAAGATGGCGGCACCCAGTCCAGTTCAGCCCTGCCACTGAAGTGGTCAGGCCTGTTAGGCATGCAGGTGGCAGGGAAGGTAGAGGACCTGAGGGGCGGAACAGGCAATCAGAGGGGGCTGGGGTCCCCTGCCCAGGCCAGAGGCCTTCGCCAGAGGCCTCAGGCATGGACAAGGGCAGAGCCGGTGATCAGAGGGGCAAGGCGGAGCCTGCAATTGCAGGGGTCTGGGCACCAGCGGAGTTGGCAAAGCAGGGGTCTGGGGGTCCCCTGCCCAGGCCTGTAGACTTGGCCAGAGGCTGCTAGTGGGGCAAGGGCAGAGCCGGCGATGGCAGGGGGCAGGATCAGAGCTGGTAATTGCAGAGGCCTGGGCTCTGTGAAGCTGGCAATCAGAGGGGCTTGGGGGTCTTCTTCCCAGGCAAGGAGTAATATGCAAATTAACCCTCACTCCATCACAAAGATAGTGGCTGCCAGGGAGCTGTAGAGTGGCAGGAGGCTTGCATTGCGCCGGTGATGGAGGAAGCCAAGATTCCCACCTGCCCTGTGGGCCCTGAGCTCCAATCAAGGCAACAAAGTTTCAATTACAGAAGGTAAATCCCAGATACCTGCTTCCAGCCTGGGGCCATGGCCGCCTGATAACGGCCCTCAGCCCCTTACCCAGGCTGGCCAGGTACTCCAGTATAGACCACCACCCTGAAGGGTCTGTGGCCAGCCTGCAAACAGCCATCAGCCCCTCACCCAAGCTGACCAGGCAACCCAGTATAGACCCCCACCCTGAAGGGGCTGTGGCCACCCTGCAAATAGCCATCAGCCCCTCAACCAGGCTGGCCAGGCACCCCAGCAGGACACCTTTCAGAGCAAACCAGTCGACCCCCACCCATGCACCAGGCCTCTATCCTATATAATAAAAGGTTAATATGCAAATTGACCCTAACAGCAGAACGACGACTGGGAATAACTGGTCACTATGACACACACTGACCACCAGGAGGAAGACACTCAATGCAGGAGCTGCCCTGGTGGTCAGTGTGCTCCCACAGGGGGAGCTCTGCTCAGCCACAAGCCAGGCTGATGGCTGCCAGTACAGCAGTGGTGGTGGAAGCCTCTCCCACCTCCTCAGCAGCGCTAAGGATGTCTGACTGCATCTTAGGCCTGCTCCCAGCTGGCAAGTAGACATCCCCCGAGGGCTCCTGGCTGCCAGAGTGATGTCTGACCGACAGCTTAGGCCTAATCCCCTGGGGAGCGGGCCTAAGCCAGCAGGTGGATATCCCCTGAGGGGTCCCAGACTGCGAGAGGGCATAGACCAGGCTGAGGGGCCCCCTCCCTCAAGTGCACAAATTTTTGTCCACTGGGCCTCTAGTTCTATATAATGAAAGGCTAATATGCAAATGGACTGAACAGCAGAACGACCAGTCACTATGACACTCACTGACCACCAGAGTGCAGTGCTTAATGCAGATACTGCCCCCTAGCAGTCAGGGCACTACCATAGGCGGAGCGCTGCTCAACCAGAAGCCAAGCTCACAGCTAGCGGGTGCAGCAGCGGTGGTGGGAGTCTCTCCTGCCTCCTCAGCAGTGCTAAGAACCCCTCAGGGGACATCCCCCGAGGGGTCCTGCACTGCGAGAGGGCACAGGCAGGGCTGAGGGACACCCAGCACCCCTTCCCCAGTGCATGAATGTCATGCACCAGGCCTCTAGTAAAATATAAAACACAATTGCATCAGTCACCTATTGTCGTGTAACAAAACTTTGTGGCTTAAAGCAACAGCCATTTTATTGATCTCACAATGTTGTGAATTGCTGAGTTACTGTTATCTTCCCTGGCTGGGCTGATCTTTGCTGGGCTTTTTCAGGAGATTATGGTCAGCTGGTGAGAAGGTTGATTGATCTAGAACAGAGTTACTTGTATGTCTGGCAGTGGGCAGGCTGGCATCTGAGGTGCTTTGTTCTCCTCCACTAGCCTCTTATTTTCTAACTTGGTTGCATAGTTATCTCAGAGTTTAAAGGGTAGCATGAGCAGAAACCACAAAGCTTACTGAGGCTCAGAATTAGAACACACAATGTATCACTTCCACTGCATTTTATTATTAAAAAGTTCAAGATCAGGGTGCCAGCATGGTTGGGGTCTAGTGAGAGCCTTCTTCTGGGTTGAAAATTGCCAACTTCTCATTATATCCTCACACACAAAAATAGACCCAACTAACTCTGTTCTCTTTTTATAAGGACACTCATCCCATTTATAAGGGTTCCATCCATATGACCTAGTGACCTTCTAAAGGTCCCATTCTTTAATATCATTACACTGGAGATTATATTTCAACTTTTGAATTGGAGGGACACACATTCAGTCCAGAACACCAAGCCAGACCTGATTCAAAAGCAGGGGAAGTAGAAATAGAATTCACTTCTTGATACAGGGAGCTATGAAATGGTGTGGCCATTTTTGCATTCACCATGCTATACTAGCTATATGAATCTGGTTAGGTGTTGTATACCACTTTCGTTTTAGTTAGAGTGAGTCTCATAATGAAGATGATTTGACCTTAGGTGTTGTTAAATACACAGTCATAATGGTACATATGCATTAAATTTGGCATTAATTGCCTCATTGAAAGTGGCAGGGATAACAGCAACCATTATCAAAATTGTTTAAATTTTGCCTTTGAGTTTTGCCACAAATTTATCTAACATAAGTATTTCTTTGTGCTTCTAATATTTATACCATTAGGTAGGAATCTAATGCCAGAGGATCATGGGAACTCCGTGATGGTATTAAAACTATGCTGTGGTTAGTACACATTGGGTTATTGAGAATCAGCAGCGTTATGATTTATGTTCTAATTCTGGTCATTTGCTAGCTAGAACTTTTCTCACAGCAATGGGAGAAGTTGAGGAGTAGACCAAAACGTTCACATGAATACAACAAGAAACACAACAAAACAAGAGTAGGAAATAATACCCTAAATCCTATTGACTAATGTTAGAAAATAACTTCATAAAATACACACTTGGTTAAGCTACCCATCAAAAGGAAAATCATCAACAGGAAGTGGGAAATTGCCAAATATGATCTCACATCTTGATTAAAACTATGAGATCATCACTCCCTGGCTAACTGTCCCTAAGAGAGAGGTCTCCCCCCTTAGGTGGAGAACAGAATACCCAGGTCTTCTAGAAAAACTACTCAAGTCTGTGCATTTGACATTAGCCATGTCAGAACTAAAGACCTTTGTCCACAGCCATTAAAAATGTTACAGTCCGACTTTGAAAAACCTCTTCAGGTTCAAACTTGGGTCTCAAAGAGAAAAATTCACGCCCCAACTACTTTATCAAAGTGTACTGTTCAGTTTAATTTCCTATCTGTAGGCATCCATTTTCTATAAACACGGTTCCCAATGTGATGGCATCAAAATAAATGCCTGCTTCCAAGTTATCTGATAGAAGAAGAAGAAAAAGAAGAAGAAGAAGAAGAAGAAGAAGAAGAAGAAGAAGAAGAAGAAGAAGAAGAAGAAGAAGAAGAAGAAGAAGAAGGAGGAGAAAGGAACTTATTTTAGAAGTGTTTTTTTAACTGATTATACAGTTATAGAAGTCTACCATCTTAAAGGCTATCTTAAATGATGCTTTTCTTCTATAATCAGTTACGCTCAGATACAGTTGAGATTTTTTTTAAATGAAAGTACTAAGCCAGTTTCTTAGTAGCATGTAAATTCTTAACTATAATCTTCAGGTTGATCCATTTATATAGAGACTCCTTTCTCTCATTTCTGTCCACTGAGTCAAGAGTGGAACAGTGGAGAAAGCCTAACCAGGGAGCTATGCTGGGGAGACTTTCCATCTCTCCAGTATTGCTTTACAAATAGACAATTAATATTTTTTTAAATTTCTAATTTTTAAATTTTTTTGATTATTCAATCTCCAAAATGACTCTCTCTAGATCTCTAAGGCACTTTACCAAATTTACTATAATATCAACTCTGAAGTCTGCAGGACTTCACATTAAATGGAATTGTCACAGTCTGTGCTATGACAGTTCCTAGGAAATTCTGGTTCAGGGTTTTTCTTTTACTTTTCTATATCCAGCATTTTAAGTATATTTAACTTTTCAAGAACTAAGAGTCACATTTGGCTTAATTTTCTTATCAATATGTTTATTACTCAGAAATGTATATTTTGTAGTCAACAACCACAATTAAGGATGACACTAATTTACCATATATTCATCATACATACAAATTTGCTGAGGAAACTTGCAGAGCAACCATATATCAGTAGCAAATGGTGAATTTTTTGTGACTTATTAGAACTCCAAATCTTAAGCTGATATACCCTTTCAGGCATTGATAAAAGAATGATAGAATACCAAAAATTTGAAATATTTTTTAATGACAGAGGATGGAAGACACTCAGATGCCTAAAACATCTTCACACATAAAATAACAAAATTTAACAAGTAAATTGCCAGAAGCCAAATTAAGGCTAAGTCACTCTGATTGAAAATATAAGAATTGTTAAACTCTAAAATAATAGAAAATGACATTCAAAAACAACTAAAGAAATCTAGAATGTCTAAAATCATTCCATCTCCAATGATTAGCTCATTTGTTATTCCCTAGCAACTGGGGTATCTATAAATGGAATATGTCAAGTTGGTAGCAATGGGCAGGTTACTGAAAAGTGAAAACTGTCTAATGTGATAGAAAAGAAATAGGATGGGATTACTCAAAAGATCAAATTTATTATCATGTTAAATCTATTCAGAAGTGTAAGTCACTCAGTTCTTAACTCTCAACAAACTGAACATTCACTAAAATGCTGCTCTTAAGAAAGACAAAGTGGGAAAAGTGTCACTTCTCTAAAATCTTTAGAAACTATTAAAACCACCTGATGTAAATGAATTTTCATTAGACTTGTAGACAGTTACAAGAAAAAAATGTTTTGATGAATTTAACACATTGAGTTTTGGCACATTGGCTTTGCATTGTTTATTTCAGCATATTGATCTTTGGCAGTTCTGCTTTCTTGTGATAGCTGGTCCCCTCAGAGAAAGAACAAACTGAATAATCAAAGATTCGCTCATAAAATATATAAATATCTGGTGCCAAAAGTTACCGGCTAGGAAATTGGGTGGGTACCCAGTGGTTACTGAGACAAACATCGCCTCTAAACTTATGGGAGTTACAGTATACCAAGAGACACAAACATTAAATAAAAGCTACACAACTACTTATTTAGCTAGAGTCAAAGTAGTGCTTTTTAAAAAAGCATAATGTAACACTGCTAAAAAAGAAGAGGAGGAGGAGGAGGAGGAGGAGGAGGAGGCGGCAGAGGAGGACCTGATAGCTGGAACTTCCTATTTTTAATTGGTTTGTAATTAAACATTTGTAAAATAGGAAGTGCAGCTCCTGTGTGCCAAGACAGATTAGAGGAGTAGAGTTGTCATCCCCACAGCAGGTGTTGCAGATGACGCGGTTGCTCTACAGGGGCAGAGGCATGCAGACCAAGGGCAAAGAAGGATCTGGTGCAGGAGCAGAGGCTGGCTTTCTTTAAAGTCTCCAGTGTTCATCTTTGTAGGGGCCCTTCCTGTTGTTTTCACATGCGATGCAGATTATCTTTGTCCTGAAAGCCACATTCCCATGCCTTTTTGTCTTTTGTCTCACCTGTAGGCTCCTAGCTTCTGGCTGCCTACTGCTGCTATTCTGTGAGTGCTCTCCGGGGCTCCCATTAAGGCTGGTCTCCCAGTTCCTTTTCTTCTGATTTTTATTCTTGCTGTTCCCTGTCACCTGCTGTACATCTCAAGGTGCTAGTAGGTCTTTGCAAGAACATGCTGGCCAGCTGTGCATTCCAGGGTGATTGAACACCTCAAATTCATTAGATGTAGCCTGTGAGTCCCTGCCACTAGCCAGAAGTGTCTGTATGTTGCTGTATTGTTCCCAAGCTTTAACTCCACATATTCTTGTTCAGAAATCTAAGGATTATCAAAGTTTAGACTTGAGATCACCAATGTTTTATCTTAACCAACACCAGAAGACAAGTTCTCCATATTATTAACAGAAGTTGTAAATATATAGAATTTGTTTTAAAAAAAAATAAATGAAAGACCAGAGATGAAATTGTGTGATTAAGGCATATGAAATTTGTAAATAGCTATATTTTTAAAAAAAACTCTAGTAAAAATCATTAAGAGAGGAAATATTTGTTTTATTTTTCAATTACAGTTGACATTCAATATTATTTTCTATTAAAGGCCCAGTGCATGAAATTTGTGCATGGGTGGGGTCCCTAGGCCTGGCCAATGATCAGGGCCAATTGGGGCCATCTCGCCCAGTCCTGATCAGGGCTAGCTGCCAGACAGGGCCTCACAAACAGAGCCTATTGGATGTGGGGAGGGACCACAGGAGGTTGGCTGGCTGTGGGTTGGCTGTGGGAGCACACTGACCACCAGGGCGCAGCTCCTGCATTGAGAGTCTGCCCCCTGGTGGTCAGTGCACATCATAACGACTGGTCAACCCATCGTTCTGGTCGTTCGGTCATAACAGTCACTTAGGCTTTTATATATAGAGATTAGTTCAGGTGTACATCATAGTGGTTAGACAATTTTATTGGATATGGAAATGTGTGTGAGAAAGTTAATTGATGGTTTGCATTCCACTTATTCTTAAACCAGAAATGCTTTTAAAGCATGGCATAGATGACTGGTCTTCAACAAGAGGCAATTTTGCACCCGGGAGGCACTTGGTAATGTCTGGAGATACTTTTTGGTTGTCACAATAGTGAGGGATGAGGGGAGCCCAGTGGGGATGGGCATCTAGTGTGTAGAGGCCAGGAATGGTCTAAACCTCTGCAGATGCACAGGATATACCCCCACAGTGATGATTTACATGACCCCCAAATGTCAGTACTGCCCATGGTAAGAAACGCTGGCACAGATCAACAGCATTGATCTTTCGTCTCCGTCTCCCAGATGTTCCCAGCTCTTTCCCACTGAAGAACAGAGCTGTGTGCTTTATTAGATGTGCATTTAAACCAGCAGGTCCACCAACATTCCAGGGATCCAGAGTCGCTCTTGGTTCTTCTTGGTAACCTTGCATAGCAAATGGCTTTCTTCTCACCTCAAACCTAGGGTAATGAAGGTGGCTTTCTCTCGGAGGCTTAAGGATTCTCTGGGGCCTTAGCTTCATTCTTTTAGGGGGAAAAACATTAGGCTAGTAAGAAGACACCCAAGAGTAAAGGAGTGTAGTTGGTTACTCCTTCATCTCTATCCTCTCTTTACATCTGTAGTAGAATACGGTTTGTCTATTTTTTGTTTATTACAATTTAAGGATATTGTTTTGATCTCCTTGGTAATTAAATTAGGGCATAATGCCAGTACCTAGCATAATGGAAACACACAAAAAATTAAGTAATAAATGAATGAATGACTTTAATGGTATTGTTTGCAGTTTCATATTCAAGTTATAAATCACATATTCCAGTTGCTTATATTTCTCTGCCACCTTCCTCAGAATTACAATGCTTTCTGGACTCAGTTTACTTTTCCCCTTGGTTTTACATTTGTCATCTGGAGCTCTATTTTTCACACGGTTAGTTAATTCATCAATTTACTAATTGTTTCTTATGATAGGTGTAGCATTTCTGGATAAATATAAGGGGACCTGTCTTCCAGGAATGAAGAAGCAAGACTTGCGTAAAGGCAATATATAATTTAATTATAATCAAATAATGGCTGGAAGCTATATGAAGAAAGATCAAAATATAATTTTAATTGTAGAGAAGGAGCTATGCTCCTGAAAGTAAGATGGGATTTGAACAGTTATACTTTTATTCATCACTCACTCATTTATTTATTCAGAAAGCAATTTTGAGTGTCTACTAGAGATAAAAAGATGAATAAAATACTGTTTCTTCCTCAAAGAGCTCATGATTTGGGAAGGAAAAATGGACAGTAAACAAATCTTCTGGGCAAGTTTGATAAATTTCATCCAGGGGATCATAAAGCAGGTTCACTTGACTTGGAGGGTGAAGAGGTAGAAAAACAGCTTTCCTGGGGAGAAAAGCCACCAAACTAATGTTAAAAATGATTGGAACTTAGTCTTGGGAAGAAACTGATCACAGTGTTCCGGACATAAAAACAAAACAGCAGGTGGTTGACTAGAACCTAGAGGAAGATGAGACATGGGGTGCTGAAAGGAACAAGGACAGTGGGAACACAAGAAATTGAGAAGCAAAGCTGGATGCCAGCAGGCTTTGTGTGCCTTAGTAGAGTATGGATACAACTGGGAGCCACTAGAAGAAACAGAATGCTTGCTAACTACTTAATAGATGAATAAAATAATTCTGTTTTTCAGAAAGTTGGAAATGAAAATTCAAATGAATTTGGCATATTCTGGAGTTACTAGCCCAAGGATCATGTTTGAAAATTTAGGAGGCTAATTTAAGTAGAATGAGGCAAGACTATGGTAGAATTTGGTAGTCTTGGTGGTCAGTTATCTGTAAAGCGACAGAGTGTTTTAGCACAAGACTTGAGGCTTGCATACCAGATAATGTGGTTATTATTTAGTTATCAAACTTTTGACCTGGATAGGGGAGAGCAGTTGAAACAGCAATGAAGAGAGGGGTCCCAGTCTTCTGGGAGGAAGAACCAGCAGTATGAAAAGGAGAGGGGAGAGCCTACAACTAAGTATAAGCTTAGGTAAATGAGAGCATGGTGGTTCCTGGCTGAAACAGACAGATGTGTTTTGAGAGACAGATGGTGAGCTGAGTTTGGTACAGTATGTTTTACATGCAAGAGAGCCAAAAAAATGAAACTTTCCATTTGGATCCTGGATATATCTGGGGAAGGCATGTGCAAGAAATTGAATCTGAAGGTACAGATTTGGGAATCATCAAAACATATATTTTTTTAAGAAAAAGCAAATGCTTCTTCATGTTCTTTATGTCAGTTTTTGAAAGGTGCTTTTCTGGTGTTAAATAGTTGTTTTGGTAGGATATTTGATTAACAGAGCAGCACTTATAAATACACTTTCTTTTCTGGAAACATCTGTTTAATATGTGCTACTACCTAATAAGCCAGCATGTTCTTTAACTCCCTTGTGATAAATTGACACCTTTGGAAGCAGTGTGAAAATTTCCAGTCTCCTAAGCACTCTATGAGCATCTGACATTGTAATACATAGGGGGACGTCACTAGTTTAATTATGAGAGTTCTTAATAACCAGATGCTGTGCATGGGAGTTTACCTGCTTCTTCTAGAAAAGGACTCTGGTGGGGAGAGAGAAGCAAACTTAGGTTCAGTTTGGTGTCACATATATCAATGGGATCCCAACGTATCTGAGTGTATCAGGCACTGGATTAAATACTAAAGCTGCACCAAGTTCATACTGTGGCAAGTCAAGCAAAGAATCACAATGAGTATGGATAAGGCTAAAAAGAGACCTGTACAAAAATTATAAAAGCACTAAGGAAGCAGAGGCTGACCTTGTCCGGGGAAGTAGGGCAGAAAAGCCAGTGATTTAAAATGTAGCCTAAAGGCTAAGTCACATTGAACATTTGCTTTGGCAGTTAAATGTGATAATGTCAGCTGGCACCAAATGTATATATTGAGCAACCAGTCTGTGCCAGGCACTGAGGATGTAGCGGAGAGGAGGCAGTCAATACCTGTCTTCATATAGTCTATATTAAAGTGGAATTAGGTGGACAACAGACACATTAAGAAATAGCCCCAGCTGGTTTGGCTCAGTGGAGTGTCAGACTGTAGACTGAAGGCTCCTGGGCTTGATTCTGGCCAGGGGCACATGCCCAGGTTGCAGGCTCCATCCCCAGTAGGAAGTGTGCGGGAGGCAGCAGATTGATGATTCTTTCTCATCATTGATGTTTCTATCTCTCTCTCCCTTCCTCTCTGAAATCAATAAAAATAAATTTAAAAAAAATAAGTAGAATAATGAAGTGGAGTGACTAGGGAGGTTGTTTCATAAATGGCCTCGATGAGGGGTCCTATTTGATTTAAGGCCTAAATGAAAAGAAGAGGACAGGTGGGGGATAAGATTTATAAGCCGAAGCAACACCAAGTACAAAGGCCCAAAACAGGAATGAATTTGGTATGTTTCAAGGGCAGAAAGAAGGCCACTGCAAGTGACTGGAACTTAGTAAATGGGTAAGATAGCAGCAAGTGATAGAGTTGGGGACATAGTTTGAGGGCTGACAGTTATGTAGGTGCCTTATAAGACATGGTTAAGAAAAACTCTATATTAACACACACACACACACACACACACACACACACACACACACACTTTATTTTACTCCAGATGTAAGGGAAAGGCTTTAAAGGTTTTTACACTGGGAATTGGAACTTTAAGAAAAGATCCCAGACGGGAGATATAAAACTGGGAGCCATCATCATATGGATAGTTTTTGAGGCCATGAGATAGGAAATGTAGATAGAAGAGAGGAAAGGGCTAAGGGCTGTCCAACATCTTGCTAAGACTGGAAAGGTGGAGGTACTGAAGGCAGAAGGAAAGTATACAAGCATTGGTGCCTTGGACTCAGAGGAGATAGGATTCCAAAATAGCTATGGTTGGAGGTATCAAAAGTAGTGAGAAGCCAAGTAAGATAAAGACAGGATGGAACATTGGCTTTGGCTAGCACACAGCATTGACGATGTTGGTAAGATCGGTTTCAATAGAATTGTGGAGGCAAAAGTTCAGCTGCATGGGAGTGGGGAGTTAGAAAGTAGAGTTAGCCAATAGCACCAACTCTTTGATGGTTTTGGATGTGAAGGAGAGTAAAGAAAAGAGGCAATAATAACAAGTGATTCGAGTTAAGGAAGGCATTTCTTTTGTTGTTTGTTTTTTAAGGTGACTACTATTGAAGGAGTGAGAAATGGTAGTCCAGGAGAAAGGAATGAAATTGTATGAGCAAAGCCCTTGAGTAGGCTAGAGGGGAATCCGAGTTGAGTAAGGAGGGAGATGAATAAGGGCGCAGTAGATAGTGAACATGTGGAAAATGGAATCTTGTAACTGTGCAGTTTGAGCAGGAATACTGAAGGAGGTAGGCTGGAAGGGTAGGAGACGATGACCACAGAGGGTAATGTTTAAAACTGAGATTCAGGGCTGCTGCTTTTATCAGTGATGCCAAATCTAAGGTACATCTATTATAAGTAATATCGAGGTCATATTAAGTTTATATCATAAACTTGTTTATCTAACTCAGTTGATAATTATGATTAACAAAACATTAAGCATATAATGGTAGTTGCATTGCATGTAGATTTTTGAAAATCATAGTAATCATACAGGTCCTCTAGTTCAAGAACATCAACACTTGGTATAAGAGAGTTCTGAGGGTATTACAGAGGGAAAGCACCTGAACTTGAAAAATGAGGAGGTAACCCAAAGTTAACAAGGAGATACACAATACACACTGATCATAACAACAAAAATCCAAAACACAAATAACTGTGTTGTGGGTAAAGATTTAGAGCAACAGGAACTCTCATCATTGCTCATGGGAATTCAAAAATGGTACAGACACTTTGGAAGACAGTGTGGAAAATGCTTACGAGATTAAACATGGGACTTAGCAGTCATGCTCCTTAGTATTTACCCAAATGATTTGAAAACGTATGTCCACACAAAAACTGCACACAGATGTTTATAGCTGCTTTATTCATAATTGCCAAAATTTTGAAGCAATCAATGTGTCCTTCATTAGGTGGTAAATGAACTGGGGTACATCCAGAGAATGGAATATTACTCGAAAATAAAAAGAAAGAACTATCAATCCACAAAAAGACAGGGAAGAACTATGGAAGTAATATTGGTTAATGAAAGAAGCCAGTCTAAAAAGGCTGCATACTGTATGATTTCATCAATACAATATTTTAGAAAAGGCAGAACTTTGGGAGACAACAAAAAGCTTAGTGGTTGCCAGCCAGCATGACTCAGTGGTGGAACATCTATCTATGAACCAGGAGGTCACGGTTTGATCCCCAGTGTGGGACACGCAGGGGGTAGCCTATCAATGATTCTCTCATCATTGATGTTTTTCTCTCTCACTCTCTCTTCCTCTCTGAAATCAAACAAACAAATAAATAAATATTCAGTGATTGCCAGGATGTTGCAGGGGAGGAGAGGAGTATGGATTGGTGGAGCCCAGGGGACTTTCAAGGCAGTAGAACTAAAATAAATGCTGTGATGGTGGACACATTCATTATTCATTTATCAACCCATAGCATGTACAACACAAAGAATGAACTGTGATGTAAACTAGGGACTTTAGTTAAAAATAGCATACCATTATCAGTTCATCAGTTATAACAAATGCACCATACTAATACAAAAAATAAATAATAGGGAAAACTGGGAAGTCTATTAATTTTTATAAAAAGCAGCATTTTCTTGTTTCCTTGGAACATTAAAAGTATTCAAAAATGGGGAAAAAATCTTTGTCACATAGGTAAGGAAATTAAAGAATAAGGTATATTTATTCTAGCAGAAAGGAATACGGTGTGTGTCCAAAAACACAGAGAAAGGAAGACTAGGCATGGTATGCAGGTTTGTTGGGAAATCATGCTGAAATTGTTAGTGAGTAAATGATCACATTTGCTTTACAATGATACCTGAGTCTGCAGTGGAAACCTGGAGCAAAACCAGATTCCAAGGGACACACCAGGCAGTCAGGCGGTTCTTGCCCTGGTCTAGAGGAGAATGAATGGGATCTGAACTGAGGTAGGGAAGGAAGTGATGGGCAGGGGGGGGGGGGGGGGGGGGGGGGGGGGGGGGGGGGGGGGGGGGGGGGGGGGGGGGGGGGGGGGGGGGGGGCTTTAGATAGGTTTGGATGATAGAATTGACAGAACTTGGTGGCTGATCAAACGTGTAAATAAACAGGCAAGGATGCTGGAATGCCACCATTTAGGGACTCCCGGTGGAGTCTGAGCAAGTCACATCTGCCTGGGAGCATCCTGTCTGACCCACCTGCGCTGATGGATGAGCCTGATCTTTCCAGCACCGATGTTCTTCTGCTTGATTGTGTGTGTGACACTTTGGAAAGTGGCACTGACACTTCCAGGTCACTAAGGGGCTAATCATAGCCATTTCCACAATTGTACACTGAATTGCAGTTCTGAGAGCATAATCATGGCAGTTCACCCAGGAAGGAGATTTTGCTATCTTAGGACAAAGTCATTTGCATAAGACCATCTCATGAGACCAGGGTCATGAAAATCACTGTTTGATAGCTTTTGCCCTCAAAATCCTAGCTACCACAGAAGCGCACTCAGTATTAAATTATTTGAATATTAAACCAGGTGTGTGTATGTGCATGTGCACATGTGTGTGTGTATGTGTTTGTGTGTTAAACTGATGGATACAGACTGTACATGAATGAATGATTAGGAAGAAGGATGGATAGACATAGATAAATAGATTAATAGAAATTAATTTTAGTGGATGCTCTGTTTGCATGAACACATTAACAATATTGAAATAATAAATTTAAAAAATAAATTTTAAATTATTTGATAAATCCTAAAGAAAAATGACTTAGTAACAAGAGAACTTATATTTATTGAAACAGCTCGATTCAAGCCACTGTTTTGATCACTTACATACACTAATGGACTCAAAGCTCTTGACTGCATCAATTTACATTCCCACCAGCAGTTCACAAGGGTTTCCTCCACATCCTTGCCCACACTTACCTCTTGTCTTTGTGAAGGGAGCCATTTCAACAGGCAGGAGATGGTAGCTCATGCGGTTTTGACTTGCATTTCCCTGATGGTCAGTGAGCACCTTTTCATGTACCTATTGCCATGTGTATGTCTTTTTGGAAAACACTGTATTATATATTTGAAAGCTGCTAAGAGAGTACATCTTAAATGTTCTCACCACACACACACACACACAAAAAAAAAAAACAAAAAAAAAAAAACATGGGAAATATGTGATGGCAGTGTCCACTAGGGGGGCAATAAATGGGGGAAAAACCTGCTCTTGGAAGACAGAGGTGGAGAGTCCTGTTCCTTTGCATGCTCAGTGCCTACCTGGCAGGTAGTTGGGGTTCTAAAAAGGTTTGCTGAATAATGAACATACTGTATTTAATTCTAGTAATATATGTGTGAGAGAGATATCGCTATTTTCATAAACAGTCATGGACAGTGAGGCATAATTTAAATAACTTGCTCCAAAGATGATACAGCTCGGAAGCCAGGAGAACTGGAAATGGAACACAAGCTTATGTGATCCGAGAGCATTGCTTTTCTCTCCCTCATCACTGCCATGGAGATCGCCCTTTGGAGGTACCTTGTGATGTGATCCTACCCGAGCTTCTATGCAGTCCCCTATTATGCTTTCAGGTCATGGAGACTTGTCTTCATTATTAGCGGCCCACTTGTTTGTGCTGATGCAGACATTTGATATCTGCACTCAAGAAGCCCCCGCCAAGAGCCTGAGATGAAGCAGCTCCAGCCTCCCAGCTTTATGAAATGAACCAGATAATGACTTTCAGGATCCCAGTCATGCAAGATGCTCCCCAAGCACCGATGTGCACCCTCCACAAAGCACACCGTGATTCCTCACCCACAGGCCACCAGGCGGAGTTCAGAGAACCATGAAGATGATTACCATTGATTCAGTGGAACCCAATTACACTGCAAACGAGTGAAATGGAGTAAAAGAATGGCATTTGAAGGCAGAATTGTTAAGCAATAAAACGTAAACAATTCCAATTGACTCCTTAGGTGCTCGGTCAGACCCACATAGGACTGCTTGCTACAAGAACACACACATTTTAAGAGACCTGCTCCCTGAATGCCTGCCACCAGAGGCCATTAGCATCGTCCTACCAAATTCCCCAGCAAGTCCCCAAGCCTCACTCAGCTACTGATGTTATAGAAATTCTGTCTTTATGAAGAAATTCATAAGTATAGCAACACCTATACCCTTTTGGAAATGAAAGATTCCTAGTAGTTGAGCTATAAATTCAGACTCTGATCCATTCGTTTAAAAGATCTCTTGCTCGCCCTAACCGGTTTGCCTCGGTGGATAGAGCATCAGCCTGCAGACTGAAGGGTCCCGGGTTCGATTCCTGTCAAGGGCATGTACCTTGGTTGCGGGAACATCCCCAGTAGGGGGTGTGCAGGAGGCAGCTGATCGACGTTTCTCTCTCATCAATGTTTCTAACTCTCTATCCCTCTCCCTTCCTCTCTGTAAAAAATCAATAAAATATATTTTTAAAAAAATATTTGTTGCTCAGATGCAATTTCAGTCACTTCTAGGGTGTTCTTTTATTTTCCCCCTTTCATACGTGTAAAACGGAGGTAGATCCTCCTGCCTGTCCCATCTTGCTGAGGTCTTTAGAAAGCTGGAACCAGACTCCCATTACAGACATTTGTTGCCATAAAGAGACAACAGATTGTGGTTAAGGAAGAAGAAAGAGCCCTAACTATGAATTCTTTTCCTCTGATGGCTAATTTTCCCCCAACTTATACCTTTCCCAAAAGGTGGCAAGGTGACAGCTACTTAGAGTGTATTTAATTGCAACTTTCAGGAGACTAAAGCTGTAATGCCTCCTAGAATCCTCAGTCACAATTCAAAATGTTTGGAAAAGCAGAAGAGAAAGCATACTGTCATGGGGGAGGGGGGAGAGACATTGGAATTCCATGTAATCTGCCTGGCCTACTGATTACACTCTGTAACAAAGAGGATGTACCAGCCCTTGATTTTAGTCTCTGATTTCCATTCATCTGGGGTCCTTTCATTACGACAGGGTTTCTCTCTGGGTAGCCAGGTACTTATGATCTAAAGAATAGCAAAGAGCATTTTGTTCTATTATAATATGGTGATGTCAGAGGCAAGTAATTGGACCCTAATCCCCTACCTACAGCAATCCAAAGACACACTAAAGACCTCACCCGGAGCATCTTCCTAAATTACAGTTAAATGGTGTGTGTGTGTGTGTGTGTGTGTGTGGGTGTGTGTGTGTGTGAAAGTTTATTCATAAAGGAACACATGATAAAGTCATGTGGATAATAAAAACAGAATACCAGCCATTGGATAAAACATTTACCTGGTTAATTTATTTTTACATATGATTACTAAAAATGAGCAGTCAGAATTCTCAGTATATTTTTGCCAGCACTTTATTTTTTTAATTTTAAAATTGATTTTTAGGGTGAGAGGAAGGGAGACAGATAGAGAGAAAGAAAGAGAGAGAGTGAAAGAGAGGGAGAGAGAGAGAAACGTCATTGTGAGAGAAACATCAATCAGTTGCCTTGACCAGGGATCGAACACACAATCTGGGTATGTGCCCTGACCGGGAATCAAATAGGCTACCGTCTGGTGTACAGAATGATGCTCTAACCAACTGAACCATACCAGCCAGGGCTAGCCAGTTTTTTTAAAATTTACTAGAATTCGTTCCTGAAATGTGGGAAGAATAACCTGAATCGAAAAATGCATTACTACCATAACAGGAGCCCAGCAGCCATGCAGTGGCGGGAGTTGCTCCACTGTGTGACATTGTAAGAAACGTAGTTCTTCTGCCCTGTTGTCTTGTCAGGTCATCCAGATGCTGGCATCCCTCTAAGATTGACCCCAGAACTATTTATTTCCTTGTTCACATTGGCATAGGGATGGGGGTAAGGGAGGGTGGCTAAGAGTCAGTGGTAAATAAACTTGATGGCCTATAAACCCATAAATAAGATGTGTAAAACCTATCACCTTTATGCTGTAGGATTTTGTGAGAAGTACAGGCCTAAGGATAAGCAGGACCTTGAGAAATCCTCTGGGCAGCCCTCCAAAACCGCCCAAATGTATCACTCCCGATAGATTTCAGAACACCCCATCTCATGAGGAAGAACCCTATAATCACCTTATAAGAAGGGAAATAAATAATTCAGATTTCTTCTCCAGGACTTTGAATTTCCAAAAGTAAAGGGAATTTCCTTAAAACACCAGTCTCCCCTAGACACTAGGGTGGCATTTAAAATAGAACCATAACATGAACAATGCCACTAGGAATTTTTAGAGTGACAGCTTTCCTACTCAGCCCACCTGCAGAGCTGCATCCCCCTTCCAGCATCCCTTCCTTATTCATCAACATGCCCGTTTCCTCTTCTGGATGCAAGCTCCTGCAGGAGCAGAGACCATGTTTTCATTCGTCTTGCTGTCTCACTCCCCCACAGTTCCTTTCACTGCAGGTCCCCCAAGAAGCGGTTACGGAACCTGCAGTTCATATTTCAGATGGAGTAGTGAATTCATCGCAATCTGATAGGAACGATACAATACTTGCACATGTGAAGACATGGCACCCCTCCCCCACATTTAGTTGGTTTTCCTAAAAGTGTGCATGAACTTGAGCTGGTGCCCTATGAGTCTGTGAGGGTGTCGTACCACCAAGTCTGGATTTCACAGGAGCTGCGTGGCTTTACACAAAGCTTTCGACCTTGCAGGGTTTTTCAACTGCCATCTAATGGGATTAATATCCCTGAACCAATTTTCCTGGTTAATTTGTTGGGAGGAATTGAATGAGATCACAGGTAAGAAAGAGCTCCGAATGGGGTGGCATGAGTGAAGTGACCGCAATATTATTACTGTAATGGGTTAGGGACCCAGAACATGAGGAGCAGTGTTACCCTGTGACTTTCAATAACAAAGCACCATGGCTGCAGACCCACCAACCACCAAAGCACCAAGGAAAAGCACTAGACTTGAGCTGCTTGAGGATGTAACGTGTGTCAGGGGAGCAGCCACGAGAGTTCAGGCCATCCCACACTCAGCCGGCCCTGGACCGCACAGATGTGTGCTGGCCCATGACCACCAAAACTGAGAGGACCAGCATCTAGATAGCAGCCAGTTAGCTTTCAGCTGCTGCCGACACACTGTCCTGATGCCTCCTGTGATCTTTTCGTTTGTATAATTTCTGACATTTTTCCAGGGAAGGCTGTGAGCCAATATGTTATGGTATTGAACATATTCATTGGAGCCTGGAAACTGATAATTCTTTAAGATCAATAGATATCCCCATTACCATGAAGTCTGCCCAAGAACTATTTTTCTCACAAGCTTTCTGCTGAGTTTTTTATTCTAGTAAAATCTAATCAGTTTGGGAACTTCAGAAGCTGGTTCCTCTTCCTGTCATAGTGCAGTGCTTCCGAGGACGTTCTCCATACGTTTTAGTGAATTATTTTTTCTTGCATCGGTTGAATATCGGAATCCCTGACATACTCCTTTGACAAAGCCAGAACGAAAAGAAAGATGCTCATTCACAAAGACACATGTTTAAGCCTAGGACAAGATTTTTCATGACCACTGGAGCAAAGAACGGAACCTTCCGTGAGCATGCACTCGGGTGTTAAATCTCTCCAAATGCTTGGCAGTCTCCGCTGCCTCTCACACATTCGGAAATGTGATTTGGGAATATTTCTCCCAGAGAACTTTTGCCATAAAGTAAAAATAGTTTCCGCTGCTTGCTAAGTAGAGCTCTTACAAGGAGACATTCATTATTCATTACTCACTTTTCTCTAGTGTTGCCTACCGGGGATCTCAGAAGTTTTCACACATAGCTAATGGTGGGCAAGCTCTACTGAGAAAAAAAAAAAGAGAGAAAATAAAGTAGTCAATCTGTCCTGGTAAGGTCATGTCTTGGTTCACAAAATGAATGGGGAGAGGCTGTCCTTTACACACAGGGGTGTGTGAAGATAGCACATAGTAGGGAGTCATATATAATTGTCATAATAACACTCTGAGAATAAAATTCAGGAATGTGAAGTATCATCTGTGAAAACTATTGAATTATATTTCCACCCAGCAGAGAAATTGAGTATATATTGGAAAAAAAATTTTGTTTGTTTCCGGTGCCTTTTCAATATTTTCTGCTGGGCAAAAGGTTATCTCTAGAGTTTACAGGTGCGCGACTGAGTTGTACATGTTTGATTGACTCCTAGAGCAGTGTGTCTCTCATTTATCTTTCATGATTTAAGGCATTTAATCTGTTTTGCTTTTGATGGGCAGAAAGTTCACAGTCTCTGTTTTGACATTCTCCTTAGGTCTAGTGATAAGATAAGAATATTCATACTTAGCCCTCTGCCTCCACTATTGAAAGAGGGAAAAGCAAAGAATTGTTTGAGGTTTTTCATGGAATTTAAGCAGATAGAGTGTTTACTGGGAACAAAATGGAAGCTTTAAGCTTTTTTAAAAAGCATTTTATTCTTTCAGGTTATTATTCATTCCCTTAAGATATTGGATTTCTGAATCTATTTGATTTCATGACCAAAATTAATTTGGCTTTTCTTCCCTTATCTCTGGGAGAAGGAATTTTAAAAACCACTGTTTATACTTACAAAGATAGCTGTTCCATTCTTAGTTTTGCATTAGACATTCACATTTTCAAGAATTTATAACAAAAGTGATGCTCTTAGAGCCACACATATGTTTTCTTGTTTTATATTCTTTACTAAAATATTAACATTTCCAGGATTTTCATCTGATGGATGAGTTTTATATTTTATATTTTTGGTTTGTTTTATTTTCTGGATATAGTGTGGAATTATTTTATCAGCAACAATTTTCATGTCTGAGTTTTCATATCTTTAGAAGTTTACTTTCCCATGCATTGCTTTCATTCATCCTGTTCTAAGTATGAGAATGGGAAGATGAAAGACACAGTTTCTGCCTTCAAGGCACTCAGAGACCAACAGTTTTAATGCAGGCTTATAGGTGGCTTGATATGAATGAACATAAATTCTGAAGGAACCAGAAGAACACAGTTTAGACCTGGGCCTGGGTGTGAGTGTCTTACATTCTCAGGTAAGGCAAGAACTGGATGAATATAAATACAACTCTAATAAATTTGCTGACTATAGATACATGATAAATACTTTCTAAATATTGCATATTGATTATAATGTTCACCCTGGAATTTATCTTTCTGAATCTATTAAGTCTACTGATGATCTTTATTTAAGATTTATGTATATTCCCTTTTGTCTTGTGATAGTAATTAAGATACTTTAAATATCTAAGATGAACCATTTTTCTCTTTTAGTAGCTGTATCCGGAGACAAGTTTCCCCAGGGTTTTAATTTCATTATGTGTAGAGAACAAATCCTACCTGTTGGGTAATGAATACAAGAATACACAGGATTTTTAATAGCTCTGTTAATGGGATAATGCATGATGTTTGTTTCTAACCAATAGGACATATACCTAATTTATCCTAAATTATTAGCCATCTAAGATCCTTGCTATGACTCAAAATTAAAAGTAGGAAAGCAAAGCAAGATAAATAATTCCTTCAGCAATGCTGGGCCTTATTCATGATCCCTTTTATGAAAACCAAAAGGAACCGATATTAGTGTATTCAGAATATCGTGCTGGATGCTGCCAATATAGTAATTGATGTGGCATTGTCTTCACCCCCTGGAGCTTACAAGCTAGTTCAATGCAAAGGTGTTAAAAAGGACAGACATAATGATTGATATGTGAAAAGCAATGTGTTAGTATATGAATAAAGTCAAGTGAGTCATAAAATGGAGTAGTCTACATGGGCATGGTCTCTGAGAAGGCATTATGAGGAAGAGACATTGGTTTGGGCCTTGGAGGAATTTTTAAGAAGTATAAGAATAAAGTGTCTAAAACTCTGCACGTTGTGAGTTGTAGTAAGTGATCTGATTGTGTGATTAAAACTTTAGGTATAGAGTGGATGGAAACTCAAGACTGAGGTTAGCCCCATGGACAGGCTCGATCACTACTAAAGGATCTTGTAGGCAAGTCCTAAGTGTGTGGACTTTATCCAAAGTATGTTCCTTAAAATGTCAAATCCTAAGGACATTAATATGCATCGCTCAAAAAAGGGTTCTGTTTTCAAATAAGTTTGGAAAATACTGGTTTATTTGTTTGGACTTTCTTTGAGCCTTTACTCTGATTAAGTGCATTATAAAGCTTCAGGAAAGGTCCATAGTATTCTTCAAACTTCTAGGGTCCTTGACCATCTCTTTTAAGCCAGACACCTTGCAAGATGGGTGTTCTCCATGACACATTTTATTAAATCTGCTCGAAGCAATGAGGAGGACTTAAAGACCTTCCAGCAGGGAATTGTATCATCTGAATTTTGTTTTTAAAGATTCTCTGGTCTTCTGAAGCATGAACTAAGATGAGGCAAGACCAGAGGCAAGGAGACCAGGTTGAAGACAGGTGCAACAGGAGATAATTGAGAGCTTGACCCCCAAAATTCAAAACAAAGAATCAAGAATTACAACTGACATTTCAGAGATAGAACTTGTCAGGGCTGTCATTAGCGGTATACAAGTTGTGCCCTGCTCAGGGACACCCGGCCGAGTAGGTCGCAGGGAACTGAATCTGGTCCCCACTCTTTGTGAGGAAACTGCACATCCAGGGGCCTGGCTGCATTCATCCTCAGGAAGGCCATCTATTTCTAATCTGCAGCAGGCAGTGTCTTTGGTTAATGGCTGATGAGACATGGAAGGAAAGCAAGAGAAGCTTTCATCATGACTCTTATTTCATATTTCAGTCAAATGATCATATGACTAAAGAGGCCTTATTTTTTTTTTCCAAAAAAATTCTTCTAAAATAATAGTATCTGGGGGAATAATGAATGTGCAGTTCTGTTATCCTGAATAGTCCCTTCCAAAAGCTATGGTTGCCTGGCCATACTTGCTCAGTGGTTGAGCATCGACCTATGAACCAGTAGGTCACAATTCAATTCCCAGGCAGGGCACATGCCCAGGATGTTTGATTCCCAGTGGATGGCATGCAGGAGACAGCCTATCAATGATTCTCTCTCATCACTGACATTTCTGTCGCTTGCTCTCTCTCTCTCCCTTCATCTCTGAAATAAATAAAAAGATATTATAAACTGGTATATTTTAAAAGCTCTGGTTTATCTCCAACATGCATTAAAATATACATCCTGCCATCACACAGAGATTTTACAAAGACCTTGAACCAAGGGTTACAAACTCAAATGTCTACACAGCCCACTCAGGCATCATACAGAGTGACGTGTATAGCAGGCTGAGTGCTCACACATTAAATTTACAGGAAGGTACTTCACTTACAAAAAGAATTATGCGCTCTTCCAGTTGCTTTTGAATATGCAGTCTTCTTTCTCCATCTATTTTTTATAACAAGTTTAGATAGGAATATTGATCATGAGAAATAGTTCTCAGTTCCAAAAAAATTTTCCTGACAGTATTGGTGAGGAATGACAACTCAGAAGGCTGCAGTATTAGGAACACAATACAGAGTGCTGGCCCAGGTATTCTGATTTTTCAGGTGATTTGAATTTTGTATGTGACATTTCTCTAGTTTGAAATGTTGGCAGAAATTTTACAATACACTGTATAGGCCAAAACAAAATAAAAGCGTATCTCTGGGCCACTGGTTGATGATTTCTACTTACCTCAGTCCATATGGGCCTAATTTTTTTAAGTTGATAGATTTAAAATGCATATTTTTGGGGAAGACAAGGTGTTAAATGACCTGCTAAATTGCTCTGCAAACTCACGTGGAGTTGTTGAGTGAGAGGAGAAAAGCCGTGTTTCCTGAGCTAATGATTAGAATGTGTTTTTATTTTTGCATGAAGTCTTTGCTGTGGGAAGAAAGACCAAAAATCCGAGACCTAGTGGAAGGGAAGTGCTGAACTCAAATAGCATCAGCAGCAGAGGTAAGGCCTGAGCGTCTTCCAGGATAAAAGTTCCATGAAGTGGGAGGCCCAGGACTGTAAAGTCGGGGAGGCTAGGAAGCTACAGTTTGCATTGTAATTCATACCTGGTGGGTTCTGTTTCACAGGGAGGGGAATGCAGAATAGCGTATTGACTAAGGCCTCGATGTCAGGGAAACTAGGAAATAGTAAGGGGGGATTTAGTCCTGGGGCTAATATGATGTCACATCTTGGTTCATGGCAGAACTTTTCTAATGGTTCACATGTGAGCCCAGAGATTGGACCCATGTGTTTGGAAAGGGGAGTTAGCACATGTGTGGTAATCACCGTCATTCTAAAGAAACTTTGAGGAGGTGTTTAGTTCCTGCTGATAGGGAAGATTAGAATCAAGTGCATTTTATGAATAGTAAATGATGAGCAGATGAGCCTGCAAGGAAATGGAAATGTGATGAGATTAGTAGCTGATATATACCTCTCTGCAGGGAAAAAAAAAAGCTTTAAGAGACCTCAGGCTGGGAAATACTTTATTTCCTGAAGTGCAACGAGATTTGGGCAAAGCTATAATCCTAGCAGCCTCTGCCCAAGTGAATTGGTCAATGATCTTTCTGAAAAGCTGCCATTTAGCAGTTGCTGGGTCTAACCATGGCAAGGAAAACATGCCTTCATTGTCCTGAGATGCAATGTTCACATATGTGTCAAGCCAACAAATATTTATTGAGGACCAGCTACATGCCCAGGCTATGCTAGCCCCTGGAGTAGCTGGCAGACCTATGGGAATCGATGCTCTGCATGAGACAGACCACCGAGGGGTCTCTGGGTTTGTTGTGATCAGATTTGCCCTGGGGCTCCACGCTATTGTGGCATCTTCGGGCAAAGAGAAAGATACAAAAGTGCCTGGTGTGGCCCCCAACATCTAGGTTCCATGGTTGCACAGATCATGGAGTGCCTCTAGTTTGCGCCTTTCAAAAAACGTTTTAGGAAAAATGGACTCTCTGAAAGACTTCAGAGTAAACTCTCTTCTGATTGATCTATCTTATTCCAATGGATTCTCCTGATTCCTCTTTAAAGGGCCTTCCCTGTATGAAGGGAATACACCCCTTTCTCTTGAGAAAGCTTTTCTATGCCTCCTAGATTCACCTCTTCCCAAAAGGTTACCACCTTCTTTCCTTTCTTGTTTCCTTCCTCCCTTTCTTTTCTTCCCTTTACTCCATACTTCGTCTTTTTTTCCTCCTTTCCTTTTCCCTTCCTCTTGTCTCTTTCTCCTTTTCTTTCCTTTTAAATCCTACTTCCTTTCTTGTTATTATTTCAGATGAAGACTTTTCCCTTACAAAATAAACCATTCGATAAATGTATTCAACTAGTAAGTATACATCTCCTGAAATACCTTATTTACTGAAACTGGAAATAGCAGGGACACGAGCATTTCACAGTCCAGAGAATATGTCCCTCAACCATACCTAATAGATATGGGCAGAGAAGACAGGATAGTAAGTAACCGGAACACCTATCCATCTCCATAGAATTAATTCTTACTGCTGCATAATAGGCCAAATGAATCACGTGTAATAAAACCTGAGCAAATGGTTGAAGACTGGCTTGTTTCTTTTCCTCCATGGAAAATGTCAGTCACAGTACTGATTAATTTTAGCTCTATGCTTTCAGAAAGTTTATCTTCAAGAGCTGTTCCTCCTTAGAGATCTACCCTTTAATTTACTCTTTGCACATAGTTTTCTTTGCAGGAAAAGGCTGAAAACACTTGTCTTCCCAACTATGCAGTGGTCTGAGCCCATAGGCAGACAGGTCTGAACTGCAGCCCCACCTTGGTATCAGCCCCTGAGTCATAGAGAAGGTCATTTTGTTTCTCCACTTTTGAAGAGGAGACAAAGTTGTTTTCAACCTCTCGGCTCTCTTGGGAGGATTAATGTCATTTAATGTTTGTGAAACATTTAAAGATTACAATAAACATAACATCTACTGAACACATTTCTTTTTTTACAAGAGTTTAACATTCTGAAAAATACCTTAATCAAAACCTCTGTAGTATTGAGATCCCCACGATGAGAACTGATTAATTCATAATGATGAGAATTATGAATGCAGTGCAGAAAGGGGCAATTTGGAAGTACGGAACCGATGTCTTGGAAGACTGAGGTTATTACTAGAAGTATGGTGCTGGGCTCTGAAGCTCATCTGTCTAAACCTGTTTTCTATTCTGTAAAACTAGTGGATTGAACTGGAATGATGTCTAAACTCTCACTTACTCTTGAGTTCTCTTAATACCTAGTGACTGTGCTTTCCTGTGTACAAAAGAGGTAAGGAAAGGCAGTTTCCCTTTGCTCTGGAGTTCTTCAGTACATGTGAACACATGACAGTGGGCCCCATCACCTGTTGGCCTACCTGTGTGGTGACCAAGGATGGAGACACCCAAGCACACACAATTGGTAAAAGCTGTGCTAGTCACAACTGATCTTGTAAGAAACTAGTGAAAATAGATAGGCTTCCTCACAAGAATTAATTTTCAATAGTCACAGCATCTAAAATCCTACCCTTAAAAAGTGTGTTTGTCCTTTGGATCCAATGATCTCTCTAGACATATTATTTCAAAATGCAATAAAATCTAAGAAAAGGGTAACATATTTTTAGTAATTTATTACAGAACTTCCCAATCTTTTTCCCATTATGATGCACATAATCTCTGATAATATTTGTACAGTGTCTTTAAGTAAAGAGAAAGGCTAACCCCAGCCAGAGGTGACTAGCCCAGCTATGTGAAGTTATACTCATCTACCTGAGAGTTAGGAGGATCAATACTGCTGCATATCTGTAATTTACTTGGCACTTGTAGTTGGAAGCTATGCCTCAGTTAAAATAGTCTTTAGATTTCTTCCTCGCATAAAATCTATTAGCTATGAGCTAAACCATGAGACTTTTGATAGTGAGAGGGAAGAAGGGAAAATAAATTTCTTTTGATCTTTGTCTTCTGCTTTAGCAGAATATCATGTGCTAAAGTAGCTTAGAGAAACCAGGAGTCTCAGGATAAGGGCACAAAGTATTAGGGAAGAAGAAGGAGAATTGCCAGGATAGGGAGAAGGGAGGCAGCAGCCAAGTATACATGCAGAGACACGTGGTATCTGAGGGTGCTCAGCCTGGACAGTGGCAGCTGCGTTAGAAGTAACAGTGCCCTGGGAGCTCCATCAGGGGTGCTGAGAACACCTCCCACCTGCAGTGTGAAGAGTAAACTATCTACTGTGGCCTCAGAGTGCAGTAGGCAGCATAGAGCAGGTACAGCACACCTGCCATCCTCACAAAAACCACTGTGCTAAGGCCAATGGAACTGTGTTCCGAGGGCAGAAAGTGTGGCCACACTATTTGGGGCAAGCATTTAGGTAAGAAAGTAGTGGTTTGGGGCACAGACCCTGGACCAGGTTGAATCCACTTCATCTTTCAGGGCTGGTTGCTAATCTGTAGTTTGGGCTCAATCATCCCCACTTCTCCTGGGACTGACCGGCGGACTCGTGAGTTGATATTTGTGAAGCACTTGGAAGAAGGTCTGCACAGAGTAAACACCAGGTGCCTGATAAATGAAAGAGAATGAAAACTGGGTGCCACCCAGCCCTCCTTCCTCCTACCTCCTTCATTGGGGAGAAGGGTAGAGCAGATTTTGAGAGAGGAGCTGAAGATGTGGAAATGTAACAAGATACCAGAATATGTAAATAAATTTGGGCCTCAGTCTTGGAGAGCTAGAAGTTGCTATCGTGCGCCATGCCTGGGGGCAGTGTGGAAGAAATTGAGGAAAACAGGAAAGGTGTGCAAAGACTGGAGACAGCCAACGATAGTCCCGATTATCAAAGGAGGGAAAAGCTTGATTCTAGAAGCACAGCCATAAGCTTGGTTTTGATTCAGAGCCACACTAGGGAGGGGATTTTCCACCGATGGTTACCAGATGCTTCTACATGAGCTGTACAGGGGAGGGGAAAGAGCATGAGTTCTGATGCCAAACTGACTTGGGTATAGCCCCACATCTTGTCACTTACTGGTTTAGTGGCCCTGAAGGCGTTACTTTACTCTGGAGTCTCATTGTCTGCAGCGGAAGAATAGAAACGGCAGTGCCTACAGGGTTCCTGGGAAAAAATAGTGACAATGTAAGTGATCATGCAGTTGTGAAATAGGTGATACCAGTATAGAAAAGAGGCAACAGACACCGGGTTTAGGACAGAGATCAGCAAATTCTCCTATAAAAGGCCAAGTATTTTAGACTTTGTGGTCCATATAATCTCTGCTTCAACTACTCAATTATGCCTTAACAGCATAGCAAAGCAGCCATAGATGATATGTACAAAGATCATATGAATGGCCATGGTTGTATCCCAATAAGACTTTATTTACAAAAACAAGTGGCCAGATTTGGTTTTAGTTTGCAGATCCCTGGTTCAGAGCCAAATTGCCAGCATTAAAACAAGAGCTTTGCCACTTAGGAGCAGTGTGACCTCAGACAAGTTTGTAAATTCAATTACTTTACTATGAAATGTATGTAATAATAGTAGCTATCTTGTGAGATTGTTTTAACAACTACAGGAATTAAAGGGACAATTGAAGGAGCATGACCTGGCCTCTCACAGTGAGTTCTTGATAGAGTGGGTTTTTGACACCTGGTACCTGTCATCATTATGGTTATCCCAACAATCTAGAGTAGAGAGTCAAAATCTCTAGTAAGATGAAATTTGGTAAGGACAAATGGAAAAGCCTGCATTTTGGCTCCCAAAAGAAAACCACAAACTTAAAATGTATTGTTTTTCACAGGAAAAAGACCCAAGTGGTTTAATTTATTCATATCACAGAGCTGTGTGACAGGACTGCCATCCAAAATAAGTAGTCATGGACTGACTCAATACACATGAGATTGTCTCTAAGACATCAGAGGTATTGAGCGTAAACCTGAGTAAGTTTAATATGGTATTGTTTTGTCCAGGCCATTGTATTCTAAGAAGAAAGCTGTTATATAAGAACATGCTTGAAAGAAGTAACCAGCATAATGAATAACCAATTCATTATAAATAATGGATGACCTGAGTGGAATTCTATGAATTAGCGTTTTTCAGTCTCGAGTGAGGATCTCAAATATACTTCAGGATTTTATGAGTATGACCATTTCAAAACATGACCCCCTAAATACCTTAACTCTCCTCTCATAGAGGTGGGGTCTCTGACCCCTCTCCTTGAACCTGAACTCTGAGGCTGTTACTGAGTAGCAAACAGATCAGGCGATGCTGTGCCAGTTTCTGAGCTCAGCCTTATGAAATTGGCAGCTGCTGCTTTCTGGACGTTCAGCCTTTTGCCCTAAGGACCCAGCCACTGTGCTGTAAAAAAGCACAGGTCGCACAAAGAGGCCACTTGTAAGTATTGGGGCTGTTTATCTAATTTCTACCTGAGTCCCAGACAGTGGCCACCATCAACCAATAGGACCGGTTTCTTATGACTGCGATTGCATGAGAGACTCCCATTAAGAGCTGCCCCTAGAAGCATGAGACACAAGAAAGGGGTCATGGTTATTTTAAATGACCTGATTTTGGGTTACACTGCATTAAATAACTGAGACAGTGTGGAAGAGTAATTTGACTTTTTTGTAAAGTTACAAAGAATAAAAGTAGTCTATCAAGCTATAGGCAGTGTAGGCTAATATAGGCAGGTAGATTGGGGCTCAATATTAAGAAGAGCTTTCTAAAAATTAAACCTATCAATTAATAAGTGGGCTGTTTTATAAGCCATTGAACTATTATTAAAAATATCTAGACAGTAGCCAGTTTGGAATATTATAGAGGATTTGAGACATGCGGGAGGAATGAATTTGATAGGAGTCTATGTATACTTGTTAGCTGGTTTATATCCCAATTTGCCTCAAAAAGAATTTTGTAACTAGATGGCAATGCATGAAAATTTCATTAATTCATTTAACAAATAGTTATTGAATGCTTACAACATCCACTGTTATAGGTGCTAGCAATATATCTGTGAACAAAACAGATGAAAATCTATGCTTTATGGAACTCATATTCTAATAGAGGCAGACATGCAATAGGCATAAAAGTAAAATGTGTGTGTGTGTGTGTGTGTGCAAAATCACATAAATATAAAAGGTCAAGGACAAATAAAAAGCAGGGAGGAGATATGTAAACCTGAAGAAAGGTTTAAAACTTTAAATATAGTGTCTGGTAAAAAGCCACTTTTGCTAAGCTAATGGTTGAGGAGAATGGCGGAATTGAACTCTCCATCTAAACTAATAAAAGCGAAATATTAAAATTAACCGTTTCTCCGAGACAGGGTAAGCCACGCCCACCAGCCAATCAGAGCGGCTGTATGCAAATTAGCCCAGCCAACATGGCGGCC